>MU968450.1:33020396-33290664 GCA_034641835.2 Pinus albicaulis
CCGTGTCAACATGTTGAACATGATCCTTCCAAGACTTGATGTAGATTAGTATGTCATCAAAAAATACTAGAAAAATTTTTCAAAGGAAGGGTTTGAAAATGGAATTCATCAACCCTTGAAATGTAGAAGGTGCATTGGTAAGGCCAAAATGCATGACCAAAAATTCATAATGACCCTCATGAGTTCGAAATGTTGTTTTCAGAATATCTTCAGTATTCGTTCGGATTTGATGATATCCTGAATGAAGATCCAACTTGGTAAAATAAATTGCTCCATGTAATTCTTCCAATAATTCATCAATCACAGGAATGGGAAATTTATCTTTAATAGTGAGCTTATTGAAATCCCTATAATCCGGACACATGCACCATGATCCATCCTTCTTGTGCACCAATACTATTGGAGCAGAGAAAGAACTTTGACTAGGTTGAATTATACCAGTATCTAACATTTCTGCAATCATACGTTTAATTTCGCTCTTTTGGACATAAGGATATCTGTAAGGCCTAATGTTTGGAGGAAAAATTACTAGAATCAAATGAATATCATGATCATGATCACGAATAGGTGAGAGTCCTTTGGGAGTTTCAAACACCTTGGAATGATTCTCCAAGACTTTTTGGAGATCAGGAGAAATAGATGATTTTGATATTGGAACTTCTGGTGAGCATAATTGTGCAATTATGCCTCGCTGTTCTTTCTTCAGAAGCTTTTTCATGACATTAGAGCTTATTATCTTTCACGGCTTCCCTGTGATACCCCGTAATTCAATTTCCTTTCCTTTCGAAAAAAATTTCAAGAAAAGTTCTTGAAAATTAAATGCTACCATCCCCAAAGATTGTAACCATTGTACTCCTAGTACAACATCATCACCTCCAATTGGAATGGAAAGCATTGGAATATTCAATACATATTCCCCCACGGTTATCTTGATATTATGGCATTTTCCAGAGCAATTTATAGTTCCTCCATTTGCAACCATCACTTGACATTCTGGTGTTGGGTATAGGAAACAATTCAATTCCTTGGCTACCTTACAATGAATAAAATTATGGGTACTACCTAAATCAATCAACATTATTACCTTTTTCTTCTTGATATGTCCTTCTATATTGAGAGTTTGAGGAGTGGTAATTCCTGCCAATGCATTACATGATATGGTCGAACTCATTTCTTCTTCTTCTAGGGTTGGTTCCTGGTGTATATCCTCTTCTTGTTCATTTTCTTCTTCCTCTTCACAATCTATGTAAAATAATTTCTTCTCAGCACACTTATGACCTTTAGTGTATTTTCTATCACAACTGTAGCAAAGCCCTTTTGCTCTTTTTTCTTCCAATTGCTATGGTGTCAACCTTGTAGGTTGTGGAAATCTAGACGTAGCAACACTTCCTTCTTTATAGAATTGAGTGGTAGGCTTCCTTGTCGCCATAATTTTACATTCAACTTTTCTTGCCAACCTGAATGCCTTCTCCAATGAATCGGGTTCCAAAACGCGAACTTCATGTTGGATGTTATCCTTTAAAGTGCCTATGAAGAGATCAATCCTGTGTTCCTCTGGAATATCAGTTACCCTTATATTCAATTTTGGAAGTCCTCAATGTGCTGCCCCACTAAACCCTTTTGTTTGAGATTTATCAATTGGCTAAAGAAGGTGTTGCTCTTTGTATCCTCATAATGTGCTATCATTTCCTCCATAAAAATTGACCAAGTGACAATTTTTTTATGGGAGCAAAGCCATCGATACCATACAAATGTTTTTTGTTCTAAATGTAAAGTTGCAATGCATACCTTTTGTGTGTTTTGCACATTATTGAGATCAAAATATTGCTCCATCTATAGTATCCATGTTACGGGATCCTTGCCATCAAACTTCCTCATATCCATCTTTGGAATATGGTGGTTCTTCAATCCAACATTAGAGTTTCTGAAATCACGATTAAAATTTATTTTGTTCTCATCGTGAGTTACCTCTACTATATTTTCCATTAGGAATAATTTATTTCCTTGTCATCAAACCTTCCATGTCTGATTTTAGATCATTTTTCATGTCTTCCATGTTGTCTTTCATTTTTTCATCGATCTTAGCTTCCATGTCATCCATCTTAGCTTCCATGCCATCTATATTAGCTTTCATGCCATTCTTCAAACCATCCATATTAGCTTCCACACCTTTCTTCAAACCATCCATCTTAGCTTCCACACCTTTCTTGAAAACTTCCATTTCATTTTTTGTTTCTCTTTGTAAGAGTGAAATTTGGTGCACTTTCTCTTGTAATTTTGATATGTCACGTTATGCTTCTTCCTCTTCATGAGTCGTAGTAGAGCCTTCTGAAGGCTTAATGGGTGTTGAATTCTTTTTAGGTGTCATTTTAGAACCCAATACTGATATCTATGCTTCAATATTCCTTTGGAATCACTTCAAATTGTTTTTTCACACAACACTTATGCAATTCGAAAAACAAAAAATGCACACTGTTTTCTTTCTTTTGAGGAGCTCGATATTGAAACTGAATTATCTATGTGATTTTGGATCTTCAATATTTGAAATTCAGCCTTGTAGTAGCCCTATGAATATTCTTTTGAATGCCACATGCCTGACCTAATTTGGATTCTTCAAGTCAAAGTTATGCCCAATCTCCCACAATGACCTAATTATGGACCGATTCAGTAAAGTGAAATTGTACGATGTGCCACGTGTCACTATTTCCTCCTTCGGCTCTGAAATTGATACAAAGGAAACCAAAGTCTGTGTACTTGCAGCCAATATTTACAGAATTCCAATCTAATGCTCAAAGAGAGAGTTATGATGATTTTCCCACGGTCACTTCTTTAAGATGAAATTCGGGAGCCTGAAAAAGCCCTAACTTCCATAAATCATATCTCTGCAAATATTGCGAACCAAGATCTGAAATTTTAACAAGAATTTCCTTCGGATTTCTTCTTCGCTCTGTAAAAATTTCAGCTTTTGAACCTTTGTAGAAAAATAGTTATAGCGCAAATTCCATGATGACCTGTTTTAGTGGAAATTTTAGGAGCCTGAAAAAACCCTAACTTCCATAGATCACATCTCCGAAAATATTGCAAGCCAAGGCTTAAAATTTTTACATGACATTCCACAGGATTTCTGCTTCACTCTGTAAAAATTTCAGCTTCTGAACCTTTGTAGAAAAAATTTATAGCGAAAATGACATGATGACCTGTTTGGAGTAGCGAAACCCTAGAATCCAAAGCTTTGATACCAAATGTTATGAAACTAGCTCTAAAAATAGAATAAAAGAGAGATCAACGCCTTAGAAATAAGCCACTTCGAGGGGGAAAACTCCTTTACATTACATAAATGAACAATTCTTCGATGATACAAATGAAAAAACCTCTTTCTATATATAGGAGTTCGTGGGGTCACAATATAATCCTAGCCGACCTAACAATAATAATGTAAGGGCACAATAATAACAATATTGGGGTTACAGGGGTACAACAATAACAATAATGCTAGATAAAGGAATATGTGTGGCACATATTAAATAAGGACTATTATGATAAGTTCTTGAATGCAAAAATAATAGTCATTGTATTATAAAGATATGTTCTTTGCATGGATGGAAGAACTATTGAGCTATATTTATTTAGAAAAATTATATGTGATTAATTTATGCTATCATAACTATTATTTGGGTTTATTTTGGAATAAAATGTATTTGCATTCAAGATTTGTGTTAGGTTTCATTTAGAAATAACATACATTCACATGCAGGAAATGACAACATGTCGTGTTAGCCTACATTGGAAAGGATCCTTTATGAAAGTATGTTCATTTGCATGAATAGGAACAACATTCATTGTGTTATATTTCATTACGTATTGGTGTGTACCAAAAGCAATATCTAAAGTGCTAGTTCTTTTAATTAATTTTATGTGATTCGGATCATAATTTATGTGTTAGGGTCCTTTAAAGGAACACCTAGACAGTTGTAGTGATTTGTGTTGCAATAATGTGTGCTTGTGTAAAGGAAATATTAGTAATTCGATATTTATTTTATAGAAATTCTTTGATGGTTACATGATTATAACTAGCACATATGCAGCATTGTTAAAGGAAGAATATCACGATATTTTTCTTGCATGTCATTAATGTACATGAATTTATGGTGAAGCATCACTAGAACGGTTTTAGGAATGGGTTGATTAATAATTTATGTAATATTGATATCAATGTATGCTGATGACAACAATAGTGGGAAAGGATGGCGACTTGTGCAAAGGATATATTATGCTTAACATGGTGGAAATTAGATAATTAATGGTCCATGTAGATGAGTGCGAGTTGCAGGATGTTCCATTGTAGGAACAACCATGCCATAATGATATGAAGATTGAATATTTCTTGGTAAATGTTATCATGATGATTGTAATAGATTTTAGCTAGATTATTTGTATTTAAATAGAATTTTCTTGTAAGATATCATAACAATGGTTAAGGGATGGACTCCCCTATAGGCCATTGAGTGAGGGGTGAACACCCTTATGATCGTTTAATAATAAAATTAAACGCATGTTCGTTTTCACCCTACGAGGTTTCCAGGGTATATCGGTGTTCAATGATGTAATTGATTGTTGTGTTAGTTTGATGATGTTGATTCCTTTTGTGATGAGATGTTCATAATTTCAAGTATCTCATTAATTATTCTAGTTAAAGGAATCATGAATTGGATGTAAGGTTACATAATATAGTTTATGTTAATATACTACAATGGTGGTTGTTATGGTTATGCGACTTACTATTCATCTACTAAAGTAATTCTATGTACTGCTGAGCATTATATCTAATGGCTAATTAGGAATCTTGAATAGTGATTTGGATAGTTACCCATGGGTAAATTGTGTAAAATATTTCTAACTTCATACATTTTCATGCGAGCTTACTGGGGAATTTGAAAACAGATGGTGGCTTTATTATTATGCAGCAATAGAAACTATGAGTACAATTAATGGACACCAAAATATCTTTTTTAAATGAGATAAATACAAGAAAAATTAACTGAGGAAAATTACCCTCCTCCAAAAGAAATCCTGTCCCAAACTGGCCACATAAATCTGGTTCGAAAAACCCTTTCATCAACCTTCTACGCACACCAAACTTGTGTTGATGAATAAATTCTAGTAGGATTTGGAGACATTTTCCTCTTTCTTTATAATTACTTGTGAAATATGCTGGCTTCTTTTAATTCCTATTTATTTTATATTTTCATCAAGAAATTGCCAAATTATATGTGTATGAATATTAGAAGAACAAGAGACACAATATGTAGGCGCACAACCAGGGCATAAACCCTATAAGGGGAAAACCCAATTAAGAACTCTTCCTTCAATAGATTAAAATTAAAATGAGACACTTCTAGACTTCTAGACCTAGACATAGACCTTGTCCAACCATCAAGTCAACCCTTCCTCCTTGTATATGTCCTTTTCTTAGCCTTCCAAGTGTCAATGCTTCAAGGTGCAGCTTCAGATTAGAATTTCAGCCCCAACAGCATATTTTCGGCCCCACAACTTCATAACTTTGACCCTACAATAGAAACAAAATTTCAACCCCAGCTTTAGCCCAATATCTTTGCATGTGTGAGAGGTGGCCCAAAAACACGATTTTCTTCTTCCCGACTTTTCTCCTTCTTCTCCAGCAACTTCACACTCTTTTCCTGCTATTGTGTCTCAAAGATCGAACTTGATGATGATATTACCCAAATTAAGTCGAGTTGATCAATATATAGGATTCTTGTGAGGTCAAATTTCCCTAATCCATGTTGACTTGCTTAGGGCAGGGTCGGTTTGGTGTGGAGGTGACAAATTATCATTTTGACTAAAAAATAAATCTTTTTACATAATAAAAAAGCCCAAGAAGGGTCTATAAATAATGTCATTGACTCTAGTGACTCAAGACAAAACTTATAATCCCTCAATGGGGGCTTTGACCTAGAAAACAATGACCCAAGCATGAAACCCATGATTTTATAAGTCATTTTTCTTTAATAATAAATTTTCTTTTGAAAAGTTCAATTATGAAGACCGAATCTAGTTACATTTTTCAACACGTCCTCTTAACTACGTAGGTATTCATAATTACACTTATATACAAGCACATGGAAGAATTAAAAATTATCTTGAACTATCGAAGAGTTCTAGCACAATCAGTGTTGTGGACTAGATTCCTGAACAGGGTAATCTATTCGAACTTTACTAAGATGGACTAAAGTTTTTAGCTAGTTTAGGTACCATGAGGCTTACTCACTAACCATAAACCCAGGGATATAGGTTCATATCCAAGGTTAGAGCTCTAAGACCAATGCCACCCTCCCTCTTTGAGATCTAGACATCAAAACAAAGGTCGTCGAGATGTCCTCCGAAGCATATGACATTAGATGCTTCAATTCTCCCTATCAAACTAGATATATCCATTTTCCAAGCATTCTTATAGATTTTTCAATCTTCTTGTGGAGATATTTTATGTTTACGAACACAAACCCCAATCAATAATAAAATTTTAAATATACAAGTAAGCACAAACCTTGAGGGTCCTCAATTATTCAGATTTTTGTAATACCATCATCAAGCTATCCATATTCAATTTTACATAAGCTTTCTTCTTCTTTCATTTCTTCAGTAGTGAAAATTCATTCTCCAATTTATTATTCAAGGTATCTATCATGACTATCATAATATGCCCGAATATGTCCTCCCTCTCAAGTGGGGAGACATATTCTTTCTTCTATCCAAGGTCCCTGTTAACTTAGGAAGATCAACCACTTCCTTCTTTTATAACATCGGAGAAATTTTCATGGCTGCATTCCTTGATCACCATCATTCATTTGTTTCCTTCATCATGCTTATACGAACATTTTTATTATATTGAAGATTATGTACTTGCAAAACTTTAGTAGCAAGTACAACCAAAAAAAATATCCATAAGCATGAAGTTAGCTATATAAAAATCATGTCAATATTATAATGGGATCATTAGACTTTGGAAATTAAATAGCTAAACCTAGATAGGTTCACGAGACACATATTTTTACATGTTAGACATCAAATTATTGCTAGGGTTTTTTCATAAACCCTATACTTCATCATCAAGAGTTTGAGAAACTCAATCAAATAGAGTCATGTCTTTCGAGAGTGGTCATCAATGAAGGTTACATAATAAATATGGCCTCTAATAGATTTTTCAGACATTGGCCCACACACATAAGAATGTATGAGATCTAAGATATCCTTATATTACTTCTTGTGAAAAGGTTTCCTTGTATTCAAAGAACATCCCTTGCATATTCCTTCATGATCTTCCTTGATGTTGGTGATTCCCTTTACCATTTGACTAAGTGGGGGTATTATCTTGTAATGAATATATCTTATATGCCAATGTTTGATATGATTGATCTCCATGTGAACTAGGGCTTGAGGAGATGATTTTATAACTCTATATAGTCTTCCTTCACAAACTTCAATAATATTTTCCTTTTCAATACTTGAATTCTTTTCCCAAATGAAAGTATTACCATCTACAAAGGAGACCCTATCTCCTTTATCTTCTAAACAAGAAATGGAAATTAAATTCTTTTTTAAACATGGGACATAGAGTATGTTGTTGAGGTGTAAATTTTTTCCACTTTCCATCTTCAATGGTGTAGATGCAAGGCCTTTAACTGCATAATTGTTGTTTTCTCCTAACTCGAATGCATGAGATGATGGTTTCTTTGATATAGTATTAAGTTTTCCACTTTCTCTCATCATATGTCTTGATGATCTGCTATCAATGATCCATGCATTGTTATCATCAAGAGTACCTATAAGTGCAGCCAAGAATCCTTCACTCTTGACTCTTGTAAATAGATTGTAGATGATATTTCGAATCTAGCTTCCTGCAATTCTCAGGATATTGATTCCCATCTTTAAGTAACTATCCATAGAGGGAGTAACCTTTTCTTCCAAAACTGCTTTTCCTTTCTTCAAGTAATTTCCAAGAAAGTGATCTTCAACCTTCTTTAACCTTAGCTCTCATACCATGTTGAGAAATAAATGCTAGTAGTATTTAGGGTTTGGTTTCTCTTTCTTGATAATTACTTATGAAATATGTTGGTTTCTTTTAATTCTTATTTAGTTTATATTTTAATTAAAAAATTACCAAATTATGTGTATGAAGATCACAAGAACAAGAGACACAAGATGTAGGCATACAACTGTGGGAAAACCCCTATAAGGGGAAAACCCAGTCAAGAACTCTTGCTTCAGTAGATTCAAATTAAGATGAGACACTTCGAAAATTTTGGACATAGACAAGGACCTCCTCCAACCACCAAATGGTCCCTTCCTCCTTATAGATGCCATTTTCTCAGCATTTCAAGTGTTAATGCTTCAAGGGGCGGATTCAGATCATAATTTCAGCCCCAACAACAAATTTTCACCCCCCCTGCTTCAGAACTTCGAACATACAAAAGAAACATAATTTTGGCCCCAAATTCAACCTATTATCTTCACAAACTTCAATAATATTTTCCTTTTCAATGCTTGAATTCTTTTCCCAAATGATATTTTTACCATCTACAAAGGAAACCCTATCTCCTTTATCTTCTAAACAATAAATGGAAAGTAAATTCTTTTTCAAACATGGGACATAGAGTATGTTTTTGAGGTGTAACTTTTATCCACTTTCCATCTTCAATGGTGTAGATCCAAGGCCTTTAACTACATAATTGTTGTTTTCTCCTAACTCGAATGCATGAGATGATGGTTTCTTTGATAGTGTATTAATTTGTCCACTTTCTCTCGTCATATGTCTTGATGATCCACTATCAATGATCCATGCATTGTCATCATCAAGAGTACCTGTAAGTGCAGATAAGAATCCTTCACTCTTGACTCTCGTAAATAGGTTATAGACGATCTTTCGAATCTAGCTTCCTGCAATTCTCACGATATTGATTCCCATATTTAAGTAACTATCCATAGAGGGAGTAACATTTTCTTCAAAACTGCTTTTCCTTTCTTCAAGTAATTTCCAAGAAAGTGATCTTCATCCTTCTTTGACCTTAGCTCTGATACCATGTTGAGAAATAAATGCTAGTAGTATTGGTTTCTCTTTCTTGATAATTACTTGTGAAATATGTTGGCTTATTTTAATTCTTATTTAGTTTATATTTTCATTAAGCAATTACCAAATTATGTGTATGAAGATCACAAGAACAAGAGACACAAGATGTAGGCATACAACTGTGGGAAAACCCCTATAAGGGAAAAACCCAGTCAAGAGCTCTTCCTTCAGTAGATTCAAATTAAGATGAGACACTTCCAAACTTTTGGACATAGACAAATACCTCCTCCAACCACCAAATCATCCCTTCCTCCTTATAGACTCCATTTTCTCAGCATTCCAAGTGTTAACGCTTCAAGGGGCAACTTCAAATCATAATTTTCGCACCAACAACAAATTTTCACCCCCCGTGCTTCAGAACTTCAACCCTACAAAAGAAACATAATTTCGGCCCCAACTTCAGCCTAGTATCTTCACACGTGTGATAGGTAGCCCGAAAACTCGATTTTCTTCTTCCCAGCTTCCCTCCTTCTTCTACAACAACTTCACACTCCTTTCCAGCTACTGTTGTTTAAAGATTAAATTTGATGCTGATACTCTCCAAATGAAGCCGAGTTTTTCAATATATAGGCTTCTTATGAGGTCGAATTTCCCTAATCTAGGTCGACTGAGGGCAAGGCCGAGCTGGTGAGTTGGTGTGGAGGTGACAAATTATATTTTTGACTCAAAAATAAGTCTTTTTACATGTTACAGAAGCCCAAGAAGGGTTTATTAATAATGAAAATGACTCTAATGACTCTAATGACTCAAGACAAAACCTAGAAGCCCTCAATGGGGGATTTGACCTAGAAAACAATGACCCAAGCATGAAAGCCATTCTATAATAAGTCATTTTTCTTTAATAAATTTCTTTTTTCACAAGTTCAATTAAAAAGGCCGAAGCTACTTATACGATTCAACAACTTGCAGTCCTCTGCAACTATATTTGAGTCAGTTATTATGCTTGTATCTATTGTTGGAAGTCATTGGCCATGACCTATGGAATTCTTCTTAGCCTCTGGCACCTGAAATGATGTGCCTCTCAGCTAAATCAAACTGCCTTTATGAGGCTCTACGCAACCCCTGCGCAACCTCCTGGAGAAATAATAGGAACTCCTCTTTTGACTCTTTCATAACTGGAAACTCCTCCGAAAATTTACTAACTACCACTGTGCCACCGCTACTTGATCATTGGCTCGATCTCACTACTGAATCACCTAATACTAGAAAATTGAACTGCCTTGATCACTGAGTATCTGCACTGGTGTGTTCTCCATCTACCCCATCAACCTATTATTATAATATCTAGTTGAGACTTCAACAACTATTATTAAATGTTAATTGATCGTTGAGATCAGCTCTAACTCGATATGAGTGAGTTTTTAGAGAAATTTTGACATTTCTCAATTAGTCCCTATTAATTAACCGATTTTCCTAGGTTAGACTTCGGAAAAATTTAAATGACGGTCAATTAATTTAATTGAGCTATTTCTGTGAGGAATACCCAAAAATGATTTCTGGGTTTTCAAGAACTCATGTGTTTTAGCCTCTCCACAAAGTTTGAGACCAGAACACCATTTCATGCTACAAAAACTAACACGTAAGGCCGTTTTTCTCTCTGCGAATGGAAATGGATGTAAGTACAAATGAGTGAGACATGTGGGTCATCTATTGCTACTTAGAACAAACCATCTCTATTTTCTCTCCCTATCCATTCTCACGTACATTGCTCATTTAGGGAACAAAATGCACTCCAATAAAATGAACTCCTTTTCCTCTGAGTGGCTTGATTATAACATAGCCCAATAGCCTATTAGTGGTTAAGTTTGACTTATTCAAATCTTAACTAGAGTTACAATATTAACTCTTCTAGATTCTTCTTCATCATGATCATGTGGCTAGCCCCTTTTTGGTGAATAAAGTGGGATGGCATGACATCCTCTTGAATCATGATGATCAAAATAGGAAGGACAACTTATAAGAGGCATTAAATTTTTATATGGACTTTGTTTTAGGTCTTTTATGCACTGTTGGAAAGGGATATGCAAATTAAAAAACCCTAGAGGGTGACAGAATGAGGTGGAAAAGTTTAACCCCCTCCAAAAAAAGTTTTTAGTGCCTCAAATGGATTCCAGAAGATTCCAAAGCTCAATTTGCCAAATTGGCTCTAATTCGTAAAAATTGTCATGTGAATTGATTCTTCTAAATTTTCGAGAACCAAGAATAAATGATCCAATCTGAATAAATAATCCTACATTCCTTACTATCTCCATCCACATTATTATGATTTCTAGATCCAAATTGTGATTTCTAGAATGTGATGATCATTGCCATTTCTATGAGGGATATCAAATACAGGTTGAAATTCATTCTTCATTTCTCTAGGAAGTGGTGGAGTGAGAATATAATATTTCATGCATACAAGCCTCCTTCTATCCCGCCCACGACTTCACGACATATAGTGGGTTAATGAACTAGAGAATTCTCTCATTCTCTCAATCATCTTTTTTCACATGGAATAGTGAAAAGACCAATCAGGCCAAAACAATCTAACTCCCTCCGTAGACTTCAAGTTAAAAAAATACATTACATATCCATTGGTTTTCCAGCCACCTCCCTACACTTAGACAATCCAGCGTATTTGCTGCCTCCCTACGCTTTCAGTGAAGACAATCCAGCGTATTTTCCAGTGGTCCCGCCTCACACCACTCTTAAAGTCTCTTTGCAATTCTTGGAAGAGTAAGAAGACCAATCCCCCCAAATCAATCATCCTTTAGTTCACATGGAGCAGTGAGAAATACAATACATATCCATCGGTTTTTCCAGTCTCCTCCATAGACTTCAAGTCAATCACCCATCGGTGTTTCTAGCCGCCTTTGTAGACTTTAAGTCAACACAATCCAGCGGCCTTCGGAAAATGTGGCGCTCGATCTGTTGACTGATTAAATTGCTTGCATTTGTTGTTGTTGTTTTTTTTTTTTTTAGATCTAGGGTAATCGGTAACTGGTGAGAGTTGCCTGAGCAAGGCCCGGGTTCAAATCCAACTGGTTGCCACTATAAACCTAGGCTAGGTGCAACAGCGTGCAAGCCGCACACAATAGTAATTAACTTATGCCTCAACAAGAGCTGAGACGTCCACTCTGAGGTCGCCTACTCTTCTAGCCAAAACACAACAGGGATTTGTTGTTATGGTGTGTACAATTCAACCAAATTAGGAGATCCTCACCTTCAGAGCACTTACCGTGGTACACACCAATGACCATGACAGCAAATGCAATAATGCATCTTCCTCCAGTGCATGAAAGAGGAAGATGTTACTATTGTGTCGATGATAGCGATTATTGCATTTGTTGTCATTGTCATTGGTGTGTGCCACGGTAAGTGCTCTGAAGGTGAGGATCTCCTAAACTTGTTTTATTGACCCAAATTTCTTACCTTTTATTACCATCCATTCATTCCTTGTTTCCGATTCGTTTCCCTCCAGGATATCACACTGTACATGATAAATTCTTGGAAGAGTAAGAAGACCAATTGATAGCCAAATCAATCCTTCAGTTCGCATGCAGGAGTGAGACAACGAATTTGTCGGAAATACGTTATATATCCATCCCTTTTTCTAGTGGCCTCCATAGACTTCATATCAATCATCCATGGGTACTTCTAACTGCCTCCGTAGACTTCAAGTCAAGTAAAAAATACATTACATATCAATCAGTTTCTCCAGCCGCCTCCCTACACTTCAAGTCAAAACAGTCCACCGTATTTTCCAGCGGTGGTCCCACGTCATACTCTTAAAGTCTCTTTACAATTCTTGGAAGAGTAAGAAGACCAATCCACCCAAATCAGTCATCCTTCAGTTCAGTTCACATGGAGCAGTGAGAAATACATTACATATCCATAGCCTTCAAGTCAATCACCCATCGGTTTTTCCAGTAGCCTCCATAGACTTCAAGTCAATCACCCATCGGCTTTTCCAGTGGCCTCCATAGACCTCATATCAATCATCCATCAGTGGTAGACCGCCTTCGTAGACTTCAAGTCAAGACAATCCATCAGTGGAAAATCTGGCGCTCGATCTGTTAACTGCTTAAATTTGTTGCATTTGGTGTCATGGTGTCTACAATTCAACCAAAGGTGATTCCAAATTACATGGATCATACTCGACACGTGTCTTTCATGCACTCGAGGAAGATTTTACTGTAGTGTCGATGATAGCGATTATTGCATTTGTCGTCATGGTTTGTACCACAGTAATTGCTCTGAAGGTGAGGATCTTCACAACTTGTTTTACTAACCACATATTACTCCGCTGTTTCGGTTTCCATTTTCCTGCAGGACAGCACGTTATAGGTTTATTGACCTTATCGTTACGTTCCGTTATCTCATTCTGCTGGTTTCCATTTTGTTTCTCTGCATGACATCACATTCTACGTCATATCTTATCTATATGTGGGAATGGGAGCTACAACATTCAATTTCTTACCTTTGAATCCTAGTAAATGAGTGGATGTAGTAGTAGTTGTATGAGTTTAGAGAAGTGTTATGTCAAGTCACTTAAAGCTATTTATTACATTTATTATTTGGATATTAAGATGTCAATACGATTTTAAGTTTTTATCGTATTAATTTTTTAATATTAACTGAATAAGCAATGGATAAACTTGTTTTGATATTTTTTTTTTTTAATTCATTTGTTCTTATTTTGCACTTGGGAATATTTTTATAAAGGGAAGAATTATCGTGGTCCATTTTATGCTACTGGTTATACCGTCTTTTTTAATTTTGTCACCATTTCAAAATTTGTGAGTTCTCATCTTGATGTTTTTTGTTTTATATATATATGTTTACTTTGTTTATGATTTTTATCTCATATATATATATATATATATATATATATATATATATATATATTTTTGTTTACTTTATTTATGATTTTTATCATATATATATATTTGTGTTTACTTTATTTATGATTTTTATCATTATTTTGTGTTAATTTTAGTGAATTCTTTTTGTTTTATATTTTTATTTGATTTATACAATTTTTATTAGTATAAATATAATTTTGGTATTATTCAAAGTATTTATCATTAGTGTATAATGTTGTTTGCTTTTTTTTTATGATGAACATTTGTAAATAGAAAGGTTTTCTTTGTTTTGAGAGAAATGTTTGCTTTGATGAACCCTTGACTAAATTCAGGGGGTGAATAGTTTAGACCATTCATGGACATTAAAATTATTTTATTGAACTCGTTAACAAAACCATTACATGAGCAACTCAATAAATAATAATCAACAAACTGAATATGTAGACAACAAGCAATAAGCACAGTAACGTATCACATCAACACATAATAATAAAGAACATGGACACCAGATATAAGTGGAAAACCATAAAGGAGAAAACCACAATTTTATTATTGCTGTGATGCAAAGACAAGCTCCTACTTATTACATCTCATTTTCTGTAGGCTCCAACCTATAGGAGGCTGCTACCTCAAATTTTTGCAAGCTACAACATGCAAGGAAGCTCCAACTCCCATGTGTTTTCTGGAGGCTACCACCCACAGGAGGCTCTTACCTCAACTAGCTCCAATTGAACATTTTATCAAGACACAAATTGAAAGGAGACCTCAATCCCCTCACACAGCATGAAAACAATATGCTGATTTACCTAGTTATAAACTCTACATATCTCCATCTTTACTTCTGCCTCTTCTCCCTTCAAATCTAATTCACATCAGCTCCATATGTGCATAATATCTCAATCAGGCCTCTCACATTCTCCAGCTCTTTAACCTCACTATGCACTCCAAAATGACATCTTTTGTAGAGATATTTTGATGGTTGTTTGTATTCCACATAGGAATAGGAAGAGAATAGGCTTGACTCTTTTCCTTCCATTCATTCATTTCCACACACTTCACATATTAAATATTAAAATACATAAATAATTCGATATCAATTTCAGCCACATGTAATGATTGAATGGATCAACTTAATGCCAACATCAAATAACAAAGTATATCATTAATGTATCACAACAATTCAACTTAATGCATCTTTGTATTTTCCTTGGATTCTTGCCTTTGCCTTAGAGTCTTGCCTTTGCATCACAATAATTTAGTTCAAAAACAATTTCACATTCTTACAATTTCTTCAATGTAGCAGTTTCACTGCACTTTTGTTTTATTTTCCTTGTTGCTCATTTATACCTTTGCTTATCTCGATCTACTCATTTTCCATTAATGACAATATTTCCAACAGTCTCCCCCTTGGCCATTGATGGCAACACATCCTCCCCCTTTCATTCTAAGAAATGTCTTCCCTCCTTTTATTACATTACCTCCCCCTTTGAATTAATGACAAGAGGGTTCCAAATTTTTCAGTGTACAATGAACATTACTACTCTCTAAGTTTCGTATAAACATTGTTCATTCTGTTATTGAATGAATGCCACTTCATATGGCTTGTTGGGACTGCTCCAGTTTGAGTGAGTGTCGCTTGAAGATGAAAACTGCTTCAAAAATTATTGCTGTTCTATATGGTAATGTATGGAATTTTCCTATAAAATATTTAAATTTGGAATCTTAAAGGAGTACCCAATCAACTGGTTGGAATTACTTGTCAGGATAGACTTGTCGTGCCATTTCTTGTGCTGTTGTTGAACCAATGTATTCTGCTGAACAACATCCCTTCGAAATTCATATTACTCATTCAGTTGTAGGAGATGCTGCTGTTGTGCTTTTGAGAGGTCTAATCCCAACTGGACTGTAGTCTTGAAGGTTTTAATATGGAATTCTATAGGCAAAAGGACTTATTTCCCATATACCAGCTCATATGGTGTGTGTCACGTGATGTTTCTCTAAGTGGTTTAATAAATAGACCCTCATAGTCTAGATTCTAGATTTTCTAATATATTTTCGTAGATTTGCTGCAACAAATTGTCGAATGGAATATCCATAAAAGTTTAAGAATCACTTAAAACTTTCCATAAAATACCTAAACAAACCTTATCTCATGTAAACTATTGTTAATTTTCCATTGGATAGTTTGTCACAAAAGATTTGGTAAAATTATAAGTACATTTGAAATCTATACTATGAGGGTTATTTTCAATAGAACTTTGGATATATTAATTTCTTATTTTGATTCCTGTAATATATAAAACTTAGGAAAAAATAGAATGGAAATAATTATAATCACTTCATCGTAATAACATAAGATATGATCTAGGAAACCCTTATGGGATAAAAATCGAATGGAAAGTGAGGCTCATCGACTCTCACTAAATGGAAATGGATGCAAGTACAAGGAATGAGACTTGTGGCCCATGGGTTAATGCACAAACCCTCTATGTTTGTTCTTTATCTATCCACTCTTAATTGTGCTACTCATTTATGGAACAAAATTCACTCGAATAAATGTAACCCCTTCTCATCCTAGTGGTTGCATTATAACACAACTTGATAGCCTAATAGTCATTAAGTTTGACTCCATCAATTTTTAACTAGAGTTACAATATTGATTCTTCTAAGGTCATTTTCCTGAATAATAGGGGCTGATGTGGCATCTTCTATAATTCATGGTGGTCAATAGGAAGGTCAACTTCTAGGTGGCATGATTTTTGTATATGAACTTTTTTTAGGTACTTCCTATGTCATTCGAAAGGTATCCAAGAGTAGAATAAAACTAGTGGATATTGGGCTTAAGAGGAAAATTTTAGCACCCAAAAACCATCATTTAATCCATCAAATAGTTTATAGAAGCTTTATAATTCCAATTCACCAATTAGGGTCCAATTGATAAAAATGGTCCCACAGTTGATTCCTCCAATTTTCTGCTTTAAATAATTTAAAATGGACAAAGAATAATATGATTATCCAATCCAGATTATAAATCATACATTCCTTACCATCATCTTGTTACAATTCCTAGATGGTGATCATCATGGCCATTTCAAGGAGGGGTACCAAATATAGGTTGAAATTCATTATTCAATTATTTTTCAAGGAGGCCAAATGACAATATGGAATTTCACGCATCTGCCCATGCCTTCATGATGTATAGTTGGTCAAAGAACTAGAGGATGTTGTTACTTGCATCCAAATGTATTGTTAAAGGTAACACGAGTATTTAATGGCAGTTTCTTTTGTGTACTACTTGAATGTGCATGGGGATGTGCCGAGTGAGGAAAAATGGATTCAATTTATTAATTATACTAAGGAAATTATTGAAGTGGTAAGAGGTCACAAATGCATTGGATTACAACTGCGTCCAAATCATATTTGAAGAACATAGAGTAATGGAGAATCAACCATGGAAAGTGTGGTTTAAATTCCATCTTATATTGGATTTTCTTAAGTGGGAATTCTAATGCATCCATGAATTCATGAATTTTCCACCTGTATATTTTGAATTAGACCTGACATTAGGGACATCAAAGAAACAGTGGGAGAGGATAAATAGACATAACTAGACCCCATGTATAATATCATGCCTCAGTTTTGAAGTTAAGAATTGAATCACTAAGTTAATATAGGTTGAGACATGTGTGATCACTTACAGATATCATGGACTATAGTGTATTGAGACGTTTCATTCTGTTGGCGCCTCTGTGTTTTGATAGTTTGGAAAATCAAAAGAAAGGGAAACATCAAAACCAATCTTTAGAGTTCCAGGATCTAGTCCTCCTGTTCTCAGAGAGGGATCTCTCAAATTATTTGTTTTACAAAGGTTTATCTTGTTTTCTTTTGAGTATTAGTTTAGACTAGTTATTAAGTACAAGTGTTTGTTTGTTTGTTTGGTTGAATTGGCATAGAAGAGCATGAAAGGTCTAGGTAGTATAGATAGAAAGTAGAAGTGTCAAAATCATTGGGCAATGGAGTCAAGAAAAGGTTTATGAAAAACTCATCAATGGATATGGGATATCAAAGGGAAAATATAACTTGGCAATAGGATATTTTAGTTTTTGTGAATGAGATGGACATCAATGATTTGAAAAGAGAAAATGAATTCTCAACAAAGGGAACTTGAAAACATAATTTGAAGAATAAAGAGTTATTTGATAGACAGGGCTAACCATGAATTCTACAAACCACACTTTAAGCAAATAATGACTTCAAGAAAACTTTTAAAATGAAATCTAGGATTCGGGAGCACATCCTATTTCCTCAAAGATTTTATTTCAAATGACTTAGAAAACATAAAAGATTCATTGATAATTGCAGTCATAGAAGAGGGAACACCTAACACATCTATGATCACAACTATAAAGACCTTTAAAACAATTGTTCAAGCAAGGACAAAGGGCATGATCAAAACAGACCTCCTTGGCTAACTATAAAAATTGGTACTTCAAAGGGAGACTTCAAAAAATAGTTTTCAAGTGGCAGCAGACAAGCAGGGAAAACCATAAATCATGCTGAAACCAACTATTTGAACTATTAGAGAAATAAACAAGCATGAGGACTAAAGAGAAATATTAAAGACTCTAAAATACCTTAGCAGAAGAAAACATAAAACAGTGAAGGATAAACAGTTCTAAGGTGCTTCCAGGAGTCATTTCTTAGCCTAAAATTTTCATCCTACTGTACTAATAATTTATGAAACATAATGAAAACAAGAAAAACAATAGACAGTTCAGAATACATCACCAATAGCCAAGCTCATGAATCCAATGGTAGAGCCTTCTCAAGAAAAAGCATGTCACAACCTCATCAAGCTTCCAAGACTTCAATTTCTTCTTCAACTTCAGACAGACTATGTATTATTTCAGAGAGTTTCAGTATTACAACTAGTGACCAACCAACAACTTCTCATCTTCTTCAGAAGTATTTATAGAAGAAATGAGGAGGTGGAAGAGTTTTAGGATTGAAGTGTAATAAATTCTACACTAAATGCAACTCCTAGCCTTGAGAACCATGCAAGGCATAAGGCAGGAATGCATCAAATTACAACTTTGTTTCATTTACTTTGTTTCTTCTTTTTTAGGCTTAATGGGTAAAAAGATTGAATATAAGGCACTTCCTCATCTTTACAATAACTTCACTGACAGTTTAGAATTTGTTCTTTCATTGGTAATAACTGTTCAGTTGTCTTTAGGCAAATATCTTCTGTTTAGGCAATAACTGTGCCTTATTTTAATTTATTAAGGCTGCAGGTGGCTCTTTGGTAGCTGAAGAGGCTTCAATTAGCCTCTGATGTGACAGTGGAGGCTTCTTCTGTTGATATTTTCCCCTGTTTTACCTTAAAACCACTTCTGATCTGTTTTTGGTTTGTGTTTAGACTTAATTAGGCCTTGATCTTTGTTCTCAGGTCTTTGTTCCTTAACACTGTCTTTATCCTTTAAACCTGTGGATTAAAAACCTTGATTTTCAGGTTTTTAGGCATTAATCCCTTTATTTTTGATTCTTCACTGATACACTTTGCTCGACTTGTTTATACAGGTGGATTATGCAGATGGAGGGTTTCTGAGATTGAGGATCATGCTCCAGATGATTCAAAAAAATATTTTAAACCTTGCAGCTCCTTTTTCCTTTGATTGTAAGCCACATAATCGTCATTCTGGGCATTTTTGTCACCTGACTGTGACTGGGAAGAACACAGAGCAAACATCGTTTAAAACCCTACAAAAACACACAAACTTATTATAAAATCCTGTGGAAATGGTTTAGGACTACTTCAGAGGTTTGGTGGAGGGGATGGAGCTGTGGGAAATGGAGGATTTTGTAGAAAAAAGGGAGAAAAACTCTTGGCGAAAAAAAATGGGTGTAGATGGAGTTTGGGCGCAAATAGTGACCAAGAACCATTGATTTAGAATGATTAACGATGGAGGTCGTTAGATGAAGTGTTTGGGAAAAATAGATGGAGTCAAATGAACTGGAGTCACGAAATAATGTGTTCTGTCGAATTAAAACAATCGACGGCCGAGATCATTGGATGGAGCACTTGGGAGAATAATGAGGGGCAAACGAAATGGGGTGAGATTAAGCTAGAGCCATCGGATTGAAACAATTGACAACTAGGATCAAAAGATGAAAAACAAGGAGGTGAGAGTGGAGGTATAGCAGAAAACCAGAATGGTTTTCGTGCAGCATTGGAGTGGTTTTGGATTCGAGCCATAAAAAACATGATTCCATTCATTATCTAAAACCTGTCTTTTCAAAACCACCTATTTCATGTTTTTTTTCGATGTTAAGTCATGGGCACAAAAAAACGTGAAACGCAGTTTGCGCCGTCGGATGGGGGGCAGTAGATCCGATTGTGTGGATCGCACGCGACGGAGGGCAAGGTGTATGGGCGGAAGAAGTGGTGGGGCCTGGTGACATGTTCTTCTTGTCGCGTAGTGGATGGGCGTGATGGGCCATCAGATTAAATCTCATCCGTTAGATCTTCGCAATGGACGGTTGCGATTCCAAGGTAGGGCGGGTTATGTTGAAACGGGACAGAAGGGAAGAAGAATTGGGCAGAGATCGGGTAGCCCAGGGTTGTTGATCTATACAGATCAACGGTCCAGATTTATTTTTAAATTTCAACTGTCAGGATAAATGGAAAATCAAAGGAATAAGGGTTCGAAGATGGGGTTTTCCGGTTTAATCCCACCCGTTAGATCTTATAAATAGACGGTCGAGATTAAACGAAGAGGGAAGATGTATGGATGGAGGAAAAGTAAGGCGCGATGAATGAAAGGACGAATGAGGCCCGATGACCGTTGATTTGCAGAGATCAATGACGTATATTTTTTTAAAAATTTAAATGTCAGGAAACAAAATATAAGGAAATAAGGGTCTGGGAAATGTTTTAAGGCTTTTAGCACCCGATTGTGGGGCTAGGGAATATGGCAGTCAGGAACTTAAAATAAAAAATCCCTCGGGGGTTTAAAAAACCTTGTAGTGCAGAAAGGGTGATGTAAGGCCAAAAAACATGATTTTTAAGCCAAACTGAGGGTTCCGATAGAGGAGATAGGGGTTTTTAAACAAAATGAAAGGGGATAAAATGATTTAAAAGGGTCTTTGGAATGATTCAGAGGTTAGATGATGGTATTTTTGAGGGATTTTTGTGGGGAAAAAATGGGTGAAAGGAGGAGTGAAAATGATGAAAATAGTGGTTTTAAGCAATCTTTCTCTTAGTAAACTGCAGGTTTTTTAGGATAAAAGGGAAACAACAATGAAGATTATCTCAAAGAGTAATAATCATCATAAAAAATTTAAAAGATGGTAGGTTTTCAAAGGGAACTATCTCTTCAAGTTTTGAAGACAAAGTCTAGCCACCATTGTGTATGACGAAATTTATGGGTGGCTAACAGTGGCTCCACTTGGGGAAGACAGCTGGTCCTTTAGGTGTCTAGAACCTCAGCTGCAAATCTCTGGCTTTCATTAAACTACCTTAATCCATTGGGCAACAAACCTGTGTTTTCTTTTGATGACCTTTCTTTGATTTGATGATATTTGCAGCAATTTGAAACAATGGAATTCTATCAAAACAACATGTCTACCTACCCAATCCTAATGATCCTAACATTTTTTCTTCCTTCAGAGTGCATTTGGACTAGAAAACTCTCTTCAACAACATTTTATTCTTTTTTAAAAATAGGAAACTAATCTAAGTCTAATCTTATTCCTCCATGAGTTCAGATTAAGCAGTTGAACTCATAAGTTTATCTACCTAACTACTATCTGTCAAGATTAGACTGTCTGACAGATTTTTATTCTCTAAATTCTAAAACAGGAATTTCAAAAACATCCAAGCCAAGATTAAGCAGTTTGACTTGCTGCAGATCTATGGCATAAAAACAAGCTGCACATAGACTAACATTTGCAGAAAATTTAAAACAAAATTGTGAAGGCTTAAGATCTGAAAATTAAAACTTCCTTCACTATCTCTTCAGCTTTGATTTTGAATTTGTTTGAGCTGTCTTTTCTCTCTTTGTGGTTCAAGTTTTAAGCTTATTAGAACTAGTTCTCTTTCTATCTCAAAGGTTTAGGATTTGAGCATGTTTGAACCTTTGTTTTTTTATCCTAATCTACCTTACTGATAAGCCAAGATTGTGCTGTTTGGAAATCCTAATTCACTAACCTATCAGCAGTAAATTGAAAGCTAATTAGTCATGATTAGGCTGTATGACTAATTAGAAGTGTGTTTTTAGGAGTGGCATTTGAGCTTGCACACTTTCAGACTTTGTTTCTCTTTTTGGTATGGGGTTGTACCTTTCTTGTTTTACAATCTTCCCTCTTTTCTTTTCTATTGTTTTTGTATTTTTATTTTTCTAACTTTGAATGCAATGTTCAGACTATGATATTTACAATGGAAAAAAAAAATAAAAACTTTGAAACTCATGACTCTTGACAGAAGTAATGCTTGAGTATCATGCCATTGATAGGACCTCCATATAGATCTTCTCCATTTAATTCTTTCAAGAAAAATGAATTATGACCCCTCTCAACATGAATAATATAGGTTCATTTCCACAAGTTCTCAAACTTGCCATGTTTTCCATTCTCTTCTCTTCTTGAATCCAATTTAAGAACAACATTTCCAACTTGGAAATTGTTTTCCTTAGTCCTTTTATCAAATAGTTTCCTGATGTTTTCTTGGACTAGCTGTGTTCTTTCATAGACTTCTTCTCTAGACTACTGTAAATGAATTATTTGGTTGATTATTCTCTGCGTATCATTCTCTTCAATTTTCACTTCCTAGAGGAGTTTCATGACTAGAACTCCTAATGATGTTGGGAAGACTGCATCCATACCATAAACCAGCTGATAGGGGGACATATTTATTGACCTCTTTGTAGTTAATCTATCAGCCCATAAGGCATGAACCAGCTTACTGTGCCATTATTTCTGATTCTGCTCCAACAAATTTTTGATGATATTCATGAGGCTCTTGTTGGAGGATTCAGCTAATCCATTTCCTTGGGGATAGTAGGCAGTAGAGTGGCCCAAGGTGATGTGGTATTTGTGACAAAAATCAACCATTCTTTTGGACTTGAAGGTAGCAGCATTATCTGTGATGATTTTTCTAGGACAACCAAATCAGGATAGGATATTTGTTTCAAGGAACTTGATAATGACTAAGTTAGTAGCATTCCTAGATGGTATGGCTTCTATCCATTTGGTAAAATAATCAGTGGTAGTGAGAATCCACTTATGTTGGGCTGATGAAGATGGGTGAATTTCCCCAATGAAGTCCAAGCCCCATTGTTGAAAGGGTGCCTCAACACTGATAGGATGTAAAGGTAAGGGAAGGAGTTTTCTTTTGCCATAAAAAAATTTGACACTAATGGAAAGACATGACTAAATTTTGAGTATCTGGGAAAATGGTGGGCCAATAATGACCAGATATAAGAATTTTGTTTGTTGTGGTCTTCTAGTAGAGGTGTCCTCCACATTCTCCTTTATGCAGCTCATGCATGATTTTTCCTGCATCATCCTCAAGTAAACATTTAACAAAATTCCAATATCATTTTTCCAATATTATACCCCATCTAAGATGCAATAATTCAAAGCCTTCTGTTTCAAAAATCTAGCTTTATTTTTAGACAAAGAAGGAGGGGCATTCAAATATAAAAACACATAAATGATGTCAGCATACCAAGGAGAATTCAGAAATGTTTCTTCAATGAAAGGGGCAGTAAATTCTTCTATTTCTTCCAACACATCCACCATACTCATATCTAGTGCTTGGAAGTTTGACTCAGCCATGAGTTTTGCTAATCCCTACCCTTTAATTAGCTTGGTGGGCCTGATTTCTAAGTCATATTCAAGAATAGTTGCAATCCATTTTCCCCTTTTACCATCAGGGTCTTGACTTAGAATATCCTTGACAATAGTATGTGGAACAAAAGCAATTATTTGAGAGTGTAAAATGTAGACTCTAAAGTCCTTTAAAGCTTTAACTAATGCTAAGGCTTGCTTCTCCATGATGTTATATTTGAGAGGAGCATCTCTTAAGGCCCTACTAAAAAAGGATATTGGTTGTTCTTGCCCAAAATCATTCTTTTGGAGTAATACTGCAGCTATTGTATGTTCAGAGGCAAAATAAAAGATATAAAAGTCTTTGGTGAAATCTGGACTAATCAAGACTGGTGTTTGAGTGAGAGCTTGTTTAACCAGTTCAAATGATTGTTTAGCTTGAGTAGTCCATTTCACGCCTACCTCTTTCTTAAGCATGTTCGTAATGTTTTTTAATAACTCAGCGAGGTTGGTGATAAATCTCAAGAAATTTATCTTTCCAATGAAATATTGTAATTCTTTGAGGCTTCTTGAATCACTGATTTTCAATATGCCATCAATCCTTTTAGGGTCCACTTTGATTCCCTCTTCTAAAATTATGTGACCAAGAAGCTTGCCTTCTTGGAGACCAAAGAGTGTCTTTTTGGGATTCAAAGATAAGCCAAATCTCCTACATTTCTCAAAAATCTTCCTTAAGTGAATCAAATGTTCTTCATCAGTTTTTGAGAAAAAAGTTATGTCATCAAGGTAAATGATTATAAAATAGCCAATATCTTCAGAGAAGGCTATGTCCATGGCCCTTTGGAAGGTGGCCCCTGCATTCATCAAACCAAATGGCATTTTGACATACATAAAGGTGCCCCAAGGTGTAGTAAAAGAATTTTTGTGTTGATCACTTGGGAGCACTAACACCTGATTGTAACCTGAGAACCCATCCAACAGTGATATTCTTTTTGACCCAACTACGTTTTGAAGTATATGGTCCATCTTGGGCAAGGGGTAGTTGTCTTTTAGGGAGGCTCTATTTAAGTTTATAAAGTCAATGCAGAGCCTGATTTCCCCTGTTTTCTTCCTAACAGAAACTAAGTTTGACACCCACTCTGAATATCTAAGGGGTATTATAATCCCAGCATCATACATCTTTTCAATTTATGTCTTAACTAAAGGCAATAAAACAGGGTTTATTCTCCTTAGTTTTTGTTTGAAAGGCTTCTGATTTTTCTTAAGAGGTATTTTGTGTTGAATGATGCTAGTGTCATAAGATTTCAAATCTTGATATCCCCAAGCAAACACATCTCTAAATTCTTTAAAAAACTCTATGTATTGCAATTTTATGTGAGCTGGGAGAGTGCTGGATAGTTTGATCATTTTGGGTTCTGCTAGGCTACCTATGTTATATTTTTCTACATATGTTTCCACAGGCTCCATTCTTGGTTCTTTGGCTACATCATTAAAATAAAAAAGGTATTCTAAAGGTGTGAGACCCCTTGGAATTGTATCATTCTTGCATTGTAAAACTTCCAAGTCTTTCTGATTTGCGTTGTCAATTAATTCTTCTTCAAAAAGATTCTCACAACGATTTATATCAGCAGAATATGCCATTTTCTGTTTCTGGGATTTGTTCTTTATCCAAACAGTTTCCTTCATGGCTGGTTTCTAACACTGGTATGGCAAAATAATTTTTTGATTTTAGGAAGTCATCTATGTGTTCATCAGTGTCAAACACTTGCCAGTGGTCCTCATTGTCAGGCATTGCAGGCCTGTTTTTGACCTTTATGTTGAAATGTTCATTTATCTGAGGTACTTGGAAATTGCTAGCAGTGAAAGAAAGTTCATTTGCTAGATTATTTTGTGCTCTTGGAATGAAAATGAGTTCATATTTTTCAAAGGTCTTTAGTAAATCAAGAGTAGCATTTTGATATTCTCTAAGTCTTGGGTTTTTAGCTGAATATTCTCCTTTGATTTGTCTTATGATAAGTTCAGAATCTCCTAGGATTGATATTTTCTGGGCTTCTAATTGTTTAAGCAACTGTAAGCCAAGGAGAAGTGCTTCATATTCAGCAATATTGTTGGTGCATGGAAAATCTAGTTTGTATGAATAACTCTGATTTGTATTTTGAATCCATACACCTGCCCCTGCACTAGTTTTATTACAAGACCCATCAAAGTTCATTGTCCAAAGTATTTTTGTCTCATTTTCATTTTCTTGTTGCTGTTGATCGCGAATGTTTTGTATTTGATTTGAGGGAAGTTTTGATTGTTATAGTAAACTGATTTCCTCTTTGTTTTCCTCTTCTTGTTGAGTGATTTGGTCTTCATTGTACAAGATAAAGGAATCTATACTTGATTGAATGGAATATATTGGAGAGTTGTTTGGTTTATCTATGTTGCTCACCATGTATTTCATGTGGGATTCCCTGTATAATCTTCTGTTTTGGTTAAAAACTGGGATGGTGGCATAAGACATGTCCATTTGAAGGCTCTCCTGAAGTTTGGCTCCCCATGATCTTAATAAAAGCATGCCATACTTTGGGGGAATGTCAGCTACTACTATGTCCATTACTAGACTCTTAGCAGGGATTTGAGATAAGTTAACACATAAATATTTGATTAAATCCAAGCATTTGACTCTGCTTGAATCAAAGGAATACAAATCCTTGTATGGTTTAGTAATTTCTAAGCCTAAGCTTTCCATTACTACTTTGGGCATAAGATTATGTGAAGCTCTAGAGTCTAACATGGAATTGTGTAATATCCTATCATGTATATTTAGACTAACATAGAAGGGAGGGACAGCTCCTTCTTGGTATTTCCCTTCAAATTCTAGACCAAACAATAACTTAGGTTTGTCATCTGTCAAGTTTAATGTATCAGTGTCACTTCCTAAGTTCAAAGCTTTCAAAACTTTGTTTTTGTACACTTCTTGGGTTACTAGTTCAGCTAGAGGTATGGTAATTTTTATCTTTGCAATCTCTCCCTCAAGGCTAAAAGGAACTATTGATTTTGTCATATTTACATCTGTTTTTTCAATTGAATTCCTTTCAGCAATTCTGATTTGCTGAACTTTGTTTGGACTACTATTCGGGACAATTTTTTTGGGTTCACTAGCTAAAGTGCTAGGGATGCTTTGCTCAACATTTGGCTGGTTGCTCTTCTCTTTGTTTAAATTTGGTTTCTTAGCCAAAATTTTGGGTTTATCTGCTGTCTTCTTAGGCTGATTTTCTACATTTTTCTTAACAACAGTACTAGTGTTTTTATCTTTTGAATTATCTATGTTCCCTTTTCTCCTAAGATCATATTGTTTGTGTACCTCCATGATCGCATTCTCAGACCCCAATCTATAATCATAAGAATCCTCATATGTGTTTTCATTTTGATCTAAGGAGAAGAAACCTTGTTCTTCTTCAGTCAGGAAAACATCATCCCCATTATCTGATCCAACCAAGTTTACATGATTTTCTCCCAATCTTTCAATCTCCCTTTCTTCGTCATATTGATCTACATAGTTTTGTTGGAAGGGAGGTCTAATTTGTAGGTCATTGTCTCTTTGCCTATCTTGATTGTTTTCTCTTCTATAATTCTTATTTCTGTTTCTATTTTGGTTGTTTTGAGGTTCTCTTCGTGGCACTCTATCATTCAGGTTGATCTTTTCAAGCATTCTCTCCATTACCTTCACTAGGTTGTCAATTTTGTCAGCAGCTGAGGTTGAGGGTGCAAGATCATCTTTATAAGTTACGCTCTTCTCTGATCTTAACCTATCTCTTTTCTCAATTATGTTTTCTCACAACCCCCTTCTGCATGTCTTCTAGAGTTAAGTAATCTCTCTCTCTTAGTTGATAGTGTTAGCCACCTATAAAATTTGTTATACCAAAAGGTGGCTAAATCACTTTTTTGGAGCCTTCAAGGAACAAATTTGATTGAAAAAAGTGTTATCCCTTGAAGAATCTTGAAGGCCTCATGCCTCTGTACAAAATCTCCCCTAACATGCCCATTTTACACTCTGGAATTCTGCTAATTTCATGAGAAAAGACTATTGCAAAATCATCATTTCCCCCCTCCCACTTCCAAAACTAACCTCATTTTTACCCCTTTATTCTCCATAATAATCCTTCATTTTCACATTTTTCCCCTTTCCCCTCCATCGAAACCCCTTTGATAAGGTTTAAGACTCCTTCTTTGCCTTATCGAAACCCTCAAAACCATTGAAAAACATTGAAAACTTCATAAAAAATACATATTTTTGTGTAAAGGTTTAACCTCCTTGGGCTAAGTCCTTAGCCATTTCCACTACACACGCCTTGGTGTTGGAACCAATCCCTAGCCATCCAAGCACCTATCGCATCGCAAAAATTTGAGCACACAAATATTTTTGCCATGTTAAAGCTCTGATTGTGATTAGCCCTTCATCCATAAGCCTCTGATCATATTGTTATCCCATATAACCCTTGTGCTCATAATCAGGCGCTAAAATATTGTATAAACCCTTTCCTGATTAGTATTTCCCTTTGTAAAGTTCATAAACCCACCTACCCAAAGTTTTGTTCTAACGCGCCCATACAATGTTTTTTTTATTATATTAAAAGAAAGGCCAGAAGCAGTTTTCATCGCACCGCCTTTAAGAGCAAAGCAGTTTTCCCCGATCGGTAGCAATCAGTGCCACCGACCGACACATGGCCTTGAGCGGTTTGGATATATCGCCCTCATCGCGCATTAAAAGTCGACTATAGGCCCGGCGCGATATTGACGTGCATCGTCCGATCTGAGGCCAGCTCATCGGATGGTGATCGCTCCCAAAAGACGCTTGAGGGATAAACTCCCCCTCCCTTTGCTTCTGCCCGCGCATCTTTCCAGAATCACACTCATTCTCCACCATCAGATTTGAGGCCCCAGATCTGACGGCCCTCGTTCCAATTTGCGTGACTTTCAGCGCAAGGTTTATTTCTCCCAAGGCCACGCGAAATGGGTGCTTTTCTAATGACACGTGTTGGGAGGGGACGCGTATTGTGTTCCAAGGGAAATACAGCCTACCCGCCTTTTCCTCAAGCGAAAACGATGGTTTCCATCCCCGAAACCACTTTCCCTCTTTCCATATGCGCTTTTCACGTGCCTCCTCAACTGTTGATCTTGTGGGCCGATCTCATCCGACGACCCACAATTATCCTGAAACCCCAAACACCATTTTTAACAATTTTGTCTCATAACAAAGGTTTTGAACCTTATCCCATCAAATTTTCACCATTTCTTCGTAAAGTGACTCCTTCGCTTTACTTCCTCCCGATCAATCCTGATCGTTGATCATTCCGCAATCAACGGTTCTGACTTATTTTTCACCCGCTTTCCTTTTTTAACCTCCCAAAACATATCTCGACCATTGGATGATGCCATCCAACAACCATGTTCTCTCCCTACGCCCTCTGAAGCAGTAAAACCTGTATAACACAGGATTTTATAATAATTTTCGTATTGTGCAGGGTTTTCAATGGTTTTACATTATATCAAAAGAGAAGCCGAAGGCTGAGAATGATGATTCTCCCGCCTTTGATTCATCAAAAGGAATCATTCACAGGGTTCAAACTCTACGTTTCATTAGTGTTTCATGAGGCATTGATGCCATATGAGCCCTGCGCGGCCTGCACATCAACAAGACACAATCAAATGAATTGAAAGAGTATTAGTGTCGAAGACAGAACACAACAGAAAAAAAGATTGAAAAAAATTTGGGGATTACGACTAAGATTGATTATCAAAAGCCTAATCCTCCAAATTTAAACAAAATTAAAAGGAAATCATATGTGTTTATCGGACAGCAAGCCCCCACCGCCACATCTAAGGCAAATTGATTCCTCCCAGCTACCACAGTGCCACCTGTGCCTCAAAGCATTCAAACAGAGGCCGAAGTTATTGATCAAAATCAGATATTTGCCTTAGCGCAGCCAGAGAGTGAATTTTGCAAATAAAATTAATGACAGAATATCAGCAGAGTTACTTCAACATAACAGAGAGCCTCAAAATTCAAAAAGAACTCCCACCAAGCTTAAATCTTAAATGTAAATTATTTAATATAGAGGACACCTATGTAAGCTTCTTCATCGAGCCCCCCAAAGGCCGAGAAGCCATTAAGACTGTATTAATTGTTTTTGGAGATCTTTTATCAGATCTCACCTCCTCATTCTTCTATAAATACTACTGGAGAAGATGAGAGAGGGGTTGGTTGAGTTAGTTGTTGAACTTTGAAATGTAATTGAGCTTGAGACTTCTACTTGTAAATAGTGTTCACTGGCTCTTGGGGCTCTGCTTGTGATAGATAAGTTAGTCTGGGAAGTGTAGATGATTGCTAAGCTAAAGCATTGGACTTAAAGCTGTAACTGGTTTGGAGCATCAATACACACTGATTTATGGGATCCTGGTCTATGTTGATGGTGATTTTTTTGTCATTGTAACTCGTTATTTTGTTTCTATTTTCACTGTGTCCATATTCTCTTATAAAGAACAGCATGCATAGAGTTAGGACCTACTGTATATCAGTACCCTTCTTTGACTAAAAATCTTTATCTTTATGTTTTCTTCAAAATCTGTGTTATTTAGGAATGATTTAATTTAGTCTAAGCATAAGAATGCTAGCGTTCCCTCGTCCTATTTCCTTAGCTGATTGTTATTATTGAATGTTATTTTCAGTATATGTTAAGTAGAGATGAACTAAGGAAGATATGGTGTGCCCTGGTCCTAGTTTTATCCCAAAAGACTGTCTGAAAGTTTCCCTTGGAATGTTTTGAAAGCTGGTTAGTTTATAAGTACTTACTAGATCTTAGGCCATTCTTTGTTATCTTTATGTTTGTCTTGAAAGTTACCAAGTAGAGAAGAGCTAGGAGAGGATTTGTGGTGAGCCCGGTGTTGAGTCTCAAAAATGTTTTCCATATTCATACATATTTCCATTATGTCATAACCATTCAGCTCTTATTTTATAGCCATCTGACCTAAAACCCTACATCAAGTAACCATTTTCATAAATATATGGGTTAGGATCCTTGTCTTCCAAAGATATTTATTTTATGTATTTAAAGTGAATTTATGATTAGAAACTAGAAAATTAACATAGTTTCATAAATCTATATATGTGTTATGAGTTTTGTGACATGTGTAGGTCAAAATGAAGCTTCTAAAAGACCTTTATGTGGCCTCCCAAAACCAAATTCGAATTTGAGTGCAAAAGATCATGGGATCATGAGGACATGTGTATCATTTCCTTTTTGTATTGAAACTCTAATAAGATATGTGTCTCATTTCTTATTTTTGTTGAAACTCTAAAAAGACATGTGTCTTATCCTTTCCTCTTTTGATTGTAACTCTAGAGATAGAGGGACAGATTCATGGACTCCCATTAATGAGATAACTTCTCATATTTTGTATAAATAGGAGAAGCTTTCTCCTATCATGGGTAGTGAAAAATAGGAGAATAAGAGAAAGCGTTAGAGAGTGTTTTGTAACAAAGCTTAAGATGGAATGGGATGTAGATTTGTGAGTTTATCAATAAAGAAGTTCAGTTCTTTCATGCTGTTTTGATTACAACTTTAAGGAGCTGAAGAATTTCACCAAATTGGTAGCAGAGAGCCCCTGCTATTCAAGGAGGTTTTACATGTTTTCTAGATAAGTCATTTTCAATTCTCTTTTGTCATATTTCCTTACTTAGATTGCTTTCTGAAATCATAGCTTTTAGCATTATGTTTCATGTCATTTGCTTAGATAAAGGATCCTCATGATATTGCAGTTAGTCTCTTTCTCAAGCTCTTCCAATACATCTCTATTAAATGAATAGGATTCAATTGTGATATTATGAGTTATTAGCATTTCATTTTCTGTTATTTAGTTAAAAGAAGATCCTCATTGCATTAGAATTAATCTTTTTCACAAGCTCTTCCAACAAATATCTAACTAAATGAATCAGATTAAGTTGTAGTGTTTTGAGTTACTTTTCATTTCAAGAATGTTCATTTAGAAGCTGTAATATCCATGGATTAGGACTCTCTGTTTTCATCATTTTCTATTTAGGAACAAAATTTTCAAATAAACTCTGTTTTCATTTATTCATTAACATTTCCTTTTCTCCCTTTTTGACATAAATCTAACTTCATCTTTTTAGCATAGAGTAGCATACTAAGAATCAAACATAAAAACCACAAAACATCAATAAAACACTAAAAACAACAAAGTAAGAAAAAGGGATACTTAGGCACATATAGTGCATCACACTTCATCAGTTTACTAGCCCTGGTTGATAATTTATGTTAGCAATTTAGGACACTAAATTGACTAGACACCCGGCCCGCTAGTTTCTTCTCTAACAGTTGCCTTCAAGTTTCCCTATGTTTTTATATGTCTTCTATTGAAAGTGCATCAAAAGTAGGCTAGTTTAGAAGTACTTACCTGATCTTAGATTACTTTTATGTCTTTCTTAAGTGTATGTCAAAAGCAGGCTAGTTTAAAAGTACTTACCTGATCTTGGGCTGCTCTTTGTTCTTCATCTGTCTAATTTCCTTTCTTGTTGTACCATTTCATTCCATAAGTCAAACTTTAAAGAGATCCTTAGACATAGATGACTTGCCCCATGGACCACTCTTGCCTCTTATTGTTTCAATTAAACCCTATTATGACTCCATAGCCCAGTGGACTAAAACCTGCAATTATCTATCTTCCTGGCCAAAGCTTATTCTATTTGCTTGCAACTTCACACCTTTGAAACTCTTTGCATTTAGAACTTTCCACCTCAAACAGTAATCATGCTCAAGCATCCAAAAAACAAACAAAAAACTCAACCTTCATAACTAGCCTAATATCATTACCAAAAAATTCAAAGACAAATCCATCTTTGCACTTATTGGAGAGATCCCTCTCCGGATTCAGGAGGGATAGATCCTAGAATCCCAAAGTGGTTGAAACGATGTTCTCCTTGCAGTCGGACTTTTGCTAATCTTGCCGATTATAGGGTGCTAACATTTCTGGCGACTCCACTGGGGATGAACCCAAAAATTTTAAAGTAATCATAGGATATCAAAAAAAATTTCAAAAACATTTGCTATATTAACCAGCTGAGCTCCCAGCAACTAACATTTCTGGTGACTCCGCTGGGGGCCGAACCTAATTGTAATCTCTGGTTTCCCTTGAAAACTTTATAAAACCTTGTGAGTAAAAGCAGCCTCTTCAAGCACTACCAAGAAATGGTAATTATGATGAAACTTGTTTAAATCAGTGATAAACTAGGTAAACCCTAGGATTCTCATATGACTTTATCTAACCTTGAAAAACCAGCTGGCTTAGCCATAAGAGTAGACTGTTTTTGTCTCATAACCGTAGCTAAGTTGTGAAACAGATTTAGAACACTCTTAGAAACCACACAACTAAAAAATAACTCAGAAAAACCCATAAAAATATTTCAGATTGGAATTCAATAAACATGGTGGTGGACCATAAAACCTTTTACCTCCTTAGGAGCTAAAAAATTCCACTTGGCAACTCCACAATCCTCAACAGACCTTAAGACTCCACTAGGAAGAACCCTTATCTTCATAATATCATTCGAACTCAGTTAGAGGACTGTAGGATTAAAATTTGTGTAAACAGATTAGTTGACCTTTTAAAGACTGTCATACCTGGTTGAACTTTTCTGGTTTATTTGGGTCTGAAAAACACAACATAGTGGCTCCTAGAAAGATTCACACTAGAGCCTATCCTGACCCTGATCCACCTGAGATAGTTGATAACCCAAAAATTATCCTTAGGAAGTGTCCTAGGATTAAATTATCAACTGTTTTCAGATTACCCTTGAGAGCTAATTCAGTTCCTAAAAATATTTCAGCTCTACAACGATCACAAGTTGACTTAGTAAATCCCTTTATAACTAGGTCTCTTGATGATTTAGATCAGTTAGATTCTGAGTCTTCACTTTCATCTCCTGAAACAAGTGAACATCTTGGTAGCAGAGAAACAACACCTCCTGATTTACATTTCCTTCATAACTTAAGTGTCTCTCTTCCAAGATCAGCTCAGCAATCTACTGCTGTTCCATCCACATCTGTTCACCAAACATCCACTGTCCAAACCACTCCATTTCAGCCCACTTTACCTTTTGTTAATCCACCTCTTGTAAATCCACCTCCACCACATATCATGGCAGCATGGTATGCTCCCTTAGTCCTTCCTGTTCCCTTAGTCAAGCTTCCACAGGACTATCAGTCCAAAATTCCTTTATATGATGCTAGTAATGCTACTACTGCATCACAACATGTGGATAAGATGAATGAATACTTTGACAGAAATGAAATTGATGATGACTCTGTCAAAATTAGATTATTTGCTCAGAGTTTGGGGGGAGAAGTAAGAAAAAGGTTTAAAGGCTTAACCCCCCATAGTATCAATGATCTCCAAGCCTTCCATCAGACATTCCTAAACAAATGGGAAGTGAATAAGAATCCTCTCCAAGTCCTTTCTGATTATAAAAACCTCCATAGAATCACCGGGGAAAGTGTCCAAGATTACTGCACCAGATTTAATAGTGTATATAATGCACTTTCCCCAGATCTAAAACCTCCACAAGGCTCACCTTTAAACAAGTTTCCTGAAGGGTTTGACCTTGAAATGGCCTATCAGCTGAGAGAGAGAGATCCTGCAACTCTTTAGGAGATGCAAAAAGGAGCTCTTGTTGTGGAAGTTAACTTGATGGAGAAAAGAGCAAGAATGAAAAATGAGAAGAGAGTGTCCTTCAGAGAAGAAAATACACCTTCTACTTCTAGCTCAAAGATGGAAAGAATGATGGAGGAGATGATGAAGAAAATGAGCATCCTTGAGAGAGCACAAGCCAGTCAAAACCAAACTGCTCCTCAAATCAGAAACCAGAACTAGAACCAGAATTTTAGAAGGAACCAACCTCCAAACAGACCTAGGGAAAATGATTAACAGACCACTCCTCCCTTTCATCAAAACTACGTAAGTGAGGTTGAGGAAATAGATTAGCAAGTAGAGGATGATGATATCAACATGCTAGGGGTAAATAATGATGAATTTGAAATTCATTATGATAGAAAACAAGGTCTATACACACCTTATGATTACAAAAGAGATGATGATGAAAATTATTATCAAGACATGAAAAATGTTATCATAGAGTCTCAAAGAGAATATGACCTTAGAAGCAAAACCAGCCAACAAACTCCCAACACCAAAACCTCTGACAAATCTTCACAAAACAACACTCCAACTAGGCCTAAAGTTGTCAAACAAAAAGACAAGACAATAGTTGTTAATTCTGATAAAAGTAAAGAGAAAGGCACTCAAAATAATGAAAAACAGAGTGCAGACCTTAGCAGTACTAACACTTCAACTAGTACTCCTGTTAAAACCAGTTTGTCAAATGTAAATAAAACCAATCAGCAAACATATGTTGCTGAAAGAGTGGCACCTAGTAAGGCTGAGACAAGTTCTTCAAAAAACCAAATTCCTTTCAGCCTAGAGCAGGAAATTTCAAAGATAAAAATCTCTATTCCCTTGACTAAGTTAGCTACCCAGAATTTGTATAGAACCCAATTTTTAAAGGCTTTAAACATAGAAGATAATGAGGACACATTCAATCTAAATGATGACCAACCAGAGCTTATTTTTGGTCCAAATATTGAAGGTAAGTATCAAGAGGGACCTGTTCCTCCCTTTTATGTAAGTTTAAATGTTCATGACAAAGTTTTGCACAACGCTATGCATGACTCAGGAGATTCTCACAATTTAATGCCAAAAGCTGTAATGGAGAGCCTGGGTCTAGAAATCACCATACCTTATAAAGACCTATACTCTTTTGACTCTGGTAGAGTAAAATGTTTGGGTTTAATTAAATACCTCTGCGTTAACTTAGCCTAGATTCCAGCCAAATGTTTGGTCATGGATATAGTTGTGGCTGATGTGCCCCCAAAATATGGAATGTTGTTATCTAGGTCTTGGGGGGCTAAGTTACAAGGGACTATGCAAATGGACATGACCTATGCGACTATCCCTGTTTTCAATCAGACTAGAAGACTTTATATGGAGTCCCATATGCAATACACGGTTACAAGTCAAGACAGACCTCAAAATCCTCCTCTATATTCTGTAGATACGAGCCTTGATTCTTTTATTCTGCTTAACAATGAAGCACTTACTGAACAAGTAACTTTAACTGAGTTAATGGCCGATAGAGAGGAGGAGGTAAACACCACAGAAATGTCTAAACAGTTTGCTAAACCTGTGAACTCTAGCAAACAAAACACAGGTCTTGAACTATCAATCATGTGTCCTTTGTTTTTAAATATCGAGAGTCAAGAAAGCAGTCCTCAACCGAATAAAAATTCCGAGGAGTTAAAACAAGCCCAACTAAGTGCTGATATTCAAGAAACATCCGAAAGCACTTTAGTTGGAGAGGATAACCACCAAATAGATGAAACTGAAACTAATCCTCCATGGAGTATGTATTTTGATGGGGCATGCACTAGAACTAATGCTGGTGCAGGTGTCTAGATCTGCAACACTGAAAACAACCACATAGAAAGAATTTCCTGCAAATTAAACTTTCGGTGTTGCAATAACATAGTGGAATTCGAATCCCTGCTTTTAGGCTTACGATTGTTGAAGAAGTTAGGAGCCAAAATAATCAGTGCATATGGGGATTCAGAGTTAGTCATCAGGCAAGTCAATGGGGAGTATAACGCAAATCATCCCAGACTTAGGGCCTACCGAAACGATGTCATGGATCTTTTAAAAACTTTCAAGGAGTCCAAACTAATTTTTGTCACGAGAAAAAGAAATATTGCCGCCCACAATTTAGCCTCTGCAGCTAGAACATGCTTAACACCATATGAAACCAAAGACTACACAACTAAAATAAAATTCAGACCAGCTGTGCTTGATAATGAAAAATACTGGCAGGTGTTTGACGGGGACAAACAAATAGAAGACTTCATGCAATTTAGAAATGAATTCGAACTACACAGTTTAGAATCAGATTATGATACAGACTGCAGTGAAGGAAATTTTCTTGATGAAGAAGAAAGGTCTCTGGAACTTACTAATATAAACCTGTTATCTAGCAAACTTGAAAATGAAACAAAACTGACTGCAGAATTAGAAACAGAAGAGTTAGAAACCTTGCAGTCTAATGATGAAAGTTTGCCAAGGGGCCTGGCACCTTTAGAAGAGTTGTTTGATTTTAATGATGTGGGCAAGAAGCCTAAACTGGAACCTGTAGAGACTGAAGTTGAGGAGTGCAATATAGGCAGTGAACTTAAACTAAAATGATTAAACTATCTAAAACTTTAAAAATCAAATACATAGAGTTGTTCAAATAATTTTCTGATGTTTTTGCATGGAGTTACGAAGATCTTAAGTCCTATGACACTAAAATAATATAGCACAAAATCCCCCTCAAGGAAAACCAAAAACCATTCAAACAGAAATTGCGCAGAATAAACCCTGTACAGCTCCCTTTGGTTGAGAAGGAGATTAAAAAGATGTATCAAGCTGGTATTATTGTCCCTATTAGATATTATGAGTGGGTGTCTAATCTGGTGTCAGTTAGGAAGAAAACTGGAGAGATCAGGCTTTGTATAAACTTTAGAGACTTAAACAAAGCTTCATTAAAAGAAAACTACCCTTTACCTAAGATGGATCACATTTTACAAAGGGTGGTATGGTCTACAAGAATTTATTTGCTTGATGGCTATTCAGGGTACAATCAGATCTTAGTCCACCCTGATGATCAACTAAAGACAACGTTTACAACACCATGGGGCACTTTCATGTATGTGAAAATGCCCTTTGGTCTAATGAATGCTGGAGAAACTTTTCAGAGAGCCATGGACATAGCATTCTCGGAAGAACTGGGCTACTTCATCATTATCTATCTTGATGATGTTACTGTGTTTTCAAAAACAGATGAAGAGCACCTAAAACATTTGAGAAAATTTTTCGAGAAATGCAGGAAGTTTGGGATATCTTTAAACCCTAAGAAAACACTATTTGGGCTCTCAGAAGGTAAACTTCTCGGGTACATTATTTCAGAAGAGGGTATTAAGATAGATCCCAAAAGGATTGAGGCCATATTGTAGATCTCTAATCCTTGAAACATCAAGGAGTTGCAATCTTTCATTGGAAAGATTAACTTTTTGAGAAGGTTCATCCCCAACTTGGCTGAGCTCCTTAGAAATATCACAAACATGTTGAAGAAGGAGCAAGGGTTAAAATGGACCTTGGAAGCAAAGAAGCCCTTTGAACTGGTGAAACAAGCATTAACCAAAACACCAGTTCTAATAAGTCCTGATTTTTCAAAAGATTTTTATATTTTTTCATTTGCATCAGAACATACCATAGCTGTTGTCCTTTTACAGAAGAATCCACAAGGACAAGAGTAGCGTATTGCATTCTTTAGCAAAGCATTGAGGGATGCCCCTCTCAAGTATAACATTATGGAGAAGCAATCTTTTGCTTTGGTTAAATCTTTGAAAGACTTCAGAGTATACATCTTGCGCTCACACATCATTGCCTTTGTCCCAAATTCAGTTGTAAAAGACATTCTAACACATGACCCAGATGGTAAAAGAGGAAAGTGGATTGTTGTTATCCTTGAATATTATTTAGAGATAAAACCCACTAAACTCATCAAAGGCCAAGGTCTGGCTAGATTAATGGCTGAATCAAATTTTGAAGTTCTTGATATAAATATGATTAATGCTTTGGATGGACAAGAGGAAATCTCAACTCCCATTGTTGAAGACCATTTCATGAACTCCTCTTGGTATGCTGATATTATTTATGTTTTTCTTAATTTAAATACACCTCCTGGTTTCACAAAAACAAAGGCAAGGTTCCTAAAGTTAAAAGCTGTAAACTATTGCATTATAGATAAATGTCTTTATTGGAAAAATGCAAGTGGTATATTGCTTAAATGTTTGCCTGAGTTTGATGCAGAGAATATTAAGCATGAGTTCCATGAAGGGGAGTGTGAAGGCCACCTGTAATGGAAGACAACAACCAACAAAATTTTGAGGGCTGGTTACTATTGGCCTACTCTTTTTCAGGATGTACATAAGATGATCATTTCCTGTCATAAATGTCAACTTTTTGAAGGCAAAAGAAAACTGCTACCCCTACTTCTACATCCAATCACTATTGAAGCTCCTTTTCAACAGTGGGGACTTGACTTCATAGGTGAAATCCATCCACCATCTTTTGCTCAACATAGATGGATTCTCACTGCCACAAACTACTTCACTAAATGGATAGAAGCCATACCTTGTAGGCAGGCCAATGATTCTATTATTATAAAATTCATGGAGACTAACATTCTCTCCAAATTTGGCTGTCCTACCAACATCATCACTGATAATGCAACAACATTTGGATCAAAGATGGTTGAATTCTATCACAGATATCAGATAACATTGGGGCATTCCACGGCCTATTACCCTCAAGGTAATGGACTTGCAGAATCCTCAAACAAAGGTTTAGTGAACATAATCAAGAAACTGTTGGAGGACAACAAAAGGTCTTGGCACACAAAGATAGTTCATGCACTTTGGGCTGACAGATTGACTTTGAAGAAATCTATTGGTATGTCACCTTTCTAGCTTGTGTATGGTACTGATGCAATTTTTCCAACCAGCCTTAGTGTACCAGTGATGAAGTTTATTCAAGAGTTTCAAACTGAAGATAATGACATGATCAGAAGAATAAATTAGACCATTCATATTTAGTAAACCAGAGAGAAGGTTTATAACAAAGCATTGCAGAAGCAGGACAACATCAAAAAGATTTTTGACAGAAGAACAAAGGCCAGCAATTTCAATATTGGGGACAAATTTTTGAAGTGGGACTCAAGGAGGGAAGAAAAGGGCAAACATGGAAAATTTGACAACTTATGGCTTGGCCCTTACTCTATCTATTCAGCTGCTGGTAATAATGCCTATTTCTTACAAGAGTTGAATGGAGCAGAATTGTTTCGGGGTCCTGTCAATGGTAGGATGCTTAAGAATTACTTCTCTTGATCCACGTTATGTTTTGAAAGCCTTTTTACCTTTTTTCTCATTGTAAATACTTCACCCATCATTGCATTCAAAGTTATAAAAATCAAAAATACAAAAAAAAAGAAAGAAATAAAAGAGGGCAGATTGTGAAAATAAGAAAGGTATAGCCCCATACCAAAAAAGAGAAACAAATTCAGAAAGCGTGCAAGCTTAAATGCCACTCCTAAAAAACACACTTCTAGTTAGTCAAATAGCTTAATCTTGACTAATTAGTTTTAAATTTACCGCTGATAGGATAGTGAATTCGATTAGCCAAAATGTTTAATCTTGGCTTATTAGTAGGTAGATTAGGCTAGAAAATAAAGGTTCAAACAAGCTCAAAACCTGAACCTAAGTTTCCAAGCAAGAATTGACTCAAATCTGTTTCAAATTCTGAGTCAAAAAAGATGTAAAACTGGTTCTAATCAGCTTAAAATCTGAACCAGTAAACAATATAAAATAGCTCAAACAAAAGTAAAAACAGAGCCGAAGAAAAGATGAAGGAAGTGCTAGAACTTTCAGATCCTAAGCCTTCCATTTTGTTTTAATTTTCTGCAAAATAAGATCTATGTGCAATTGTTTTTATGCCATAGATCAACATCAAGTTAGACTATTCAATCTTGACTTGTATGCTTTTAAATTTTCTGTTGTAGAATTTAGAGAATAAAAATCTGTTGGACAATTTAATCCCAACAGATGGTAGATTAGGTAGAGAATAATATGGACTCAACTGTTTAAACTAAGTCCATGAAGAAATAAGGAGTAGAAATAGATTATATTTCCTGCTTTCAAAAGAATAAAATGTTGTAAAAGAGTTTGCCAATCCAAGTACACTCTAAAGAATAAAAGGATTGGGTAGGTAGACAGCTTGTTGATGAAAGATACATTGTTTTATGGCTGATAATATGTTTTCAGAGAAAAAGAAGATCATTCTAGGAAAGAAAGGCAACCCAATGGTTGAGGCACTGATCATCCTCCCAGAGAATGAAAGTCTGAAGTTCTTGATGCCTTCAAGAAGGCACCATCCCCAAGTGGAGCCACTGTTAGCCACCTATAAAATTTGTTATACCAAAAGGTGGCTAAATCATTTTTTGGAGCCTTCAAGGAACAAATTTTATTGCAAAAAGTGTTATCCGTTGAAGACTCTTGAAGGCCTCATGCCTCTGTCCAAAATCTTCCCTGACATGCCCATTTTACACTCTAGAATTCTGCTCATTTCATGAGAAAAGACTGCTACAAAATCATCATTTTTCCCCTCCTTCCACTTCCAAAACTAACCTCATTTTTACCCCTTTATTCTACACAATAATCCTTCATTTTCACATTTTTCCCCTTTCCCCTCCATCGAAACCCCTTTGATAAGGTTTAAGACTCCTTCTTTGCCTTATCGAAACCCTCAAAACCATTGAAAAACATTGAAAACTTCATAAAAAATACATATTTTTGTGTAAAGGTTTAAGCTCCTTGGGCTAAGTCCTTAGCCATTTCCACTACACACGCCTTGGTGCTGGAACAAAGCCCTAGCCATCCAAGTGCCTATCGCATCGCAAAAATCCGAGCGCACAAATATTTTTGCCATGTTAAAGCTCTGATTGCGATTAGCCCTTCATCCATAAACCTCTGATCATATTGTTATCCCATATAACCCTTGTGCTCACAATCAGGCGCTAAAATATTGTATAAACCCTTTCCTGATTATTATTTCCCTTTGTAAAGTTCATAAAACCACCTACCCAAAGTTTTGATCTAATTCACCCATACAATGTTTTTTTATTATATTAAAAGAAAGGCTGGAAGCAGTTTTCATCGCACTGCCTTTGAGAGCAAAGCGGTTTTCCCCGATCGGCAGCGATCAACGCCACCGGTCGACACGTGGCCTTGAGCGGTTTGGATATACTGCCCTCATCGCACATTAAAAGTCGACTATGGGCCCGACGCAATATTGATGTGCGTCGTCTAATCTGAGGCCGGCTCATCGGACGGTGATCGCGCCCAAAATATGCTCGAGGGATAAACTCCCCCTCCCTTTGCTTCTGACCATGCATCTTTCCAAAATTGCGCTCGTTCTCCACCGTCAGATCTGAGGGCCCAGATCTGACGGCCCTCATTCCAAGTTGCGTGACTTTCAGCGCAAAGTTTATTTCTTCCAAGGCCACGCGAAATGGGTGGTTTTCTAATGACACGTGTCGGGAGGGGATGTGTATTGCGTTCTAAAGGGAAATACCGCCTACCCGCCTTTTCCTCACGTGAAAACGTTGGTTTCCATCATTGAAACCAATTTCCCTCTTTCCATATGTGCTTTTCACGTGCCTCCTCAGCTGTTGATCTTGTGGGTCGATCTCATCCGACGAACCACGATCATCCCGAAACCCCAAACACCATTCTTAACCATTTTGTCTCACAACAAAGGTTTTTAACCTTATCCCATCAAATTTTTGCCATTTCTTCGTAAAGTGAATCCTTCGCTTTACTTCCTCCCGATCAATCCTAACCATCGATCATTCCGTGATTGACGGTTCTGACTTATTTTTCACCCTCTTTCCTTTTTTAACCTCCCAAAACATATCTCAACCGTTGGATGATGCCATCCAATGACCATGCTCTCTCCCTATGCCCTCTGAAGTAGTAAAACCTATATAATGCAGGATTTTATAATATTTTTCATATTGTGCAGGGTTTTTAGTGGTTTTCCATTATATCAAAAGAGAAGCCGAAGGCTGAGAATGACGATTCTCCCACCTTCGATTCATCAAAAGGAATTATTCACAAGGTTCAAACTCTACGTTTCGTCAGTGTTTCATGAGGCATTGATGCCATACGAGCCCTGCGCAGCCTGCACATCAACAAGACATAGTTAAATGAATTAAAAGAGTATCAATGTCGAAGACAGAACACAACAGAACAGAATATTGAAAACAATTTGGGGATTACGGCTAAGATTGATTATCAAAAGCCTAATCCTCCAAATTTAAACAGAATTAAAAGGAAATCATAAGTGTTTATCGGATAGCAATCCCCCACCATCACATCTGAGGCAAATTGATTCCTCCCAGCTACCATAGTGCCACCTGTGCCTCAAAGCATTCAAACAGAGGCCGAAGTTATTGATCAAAATCAGATATTTGCGTCAGTGCAGCTAGAGAGTGAATTCTGCAAATAAACTTAATGACAGAATATCAGCAGAGTTACTTCAACATAACAGAGAGCCTCAAAAGTCAAAAAGAGCTCCCACCGAGCTTAAATCTTAAATGTAAATTATTTAATACAAAGGACACCTATGTAAGCTTCTTCATTGAGTCCCCCAAAGGCCGAGAAGCCATTAAGACTGTATTAATTGTTTTTGGAGATCTTTGATCAGATCTCACCTCCTCATTCTTCTATAAATACTACTGGAGAAGATGAGAGAGGGGTTGATTGAGTTAGTTGTTGAACTTTGAAATGTAATTGAGCTTGAAACTTCTACTTGTAAATAGTGTTCACTGGCTCTGGGGGCTCTGCTTGTGATAGATAAGTTAGTCTGGGAATTGTAGATGATTGCTAAGCTAAAGCATTGGACTTAAAGCTGTAACTGGTTTGGAGCATCAATACAAGCTGATTTATGGGATCCTGGTCTATGTTGACGGTGATGTTTTTCTCATTGTAACTTGTTATTTTTTTTCTATTTTCACTGTGTCCATATTCTCTTATAAAGAACAACATGCATAGAGTTAGGACCTACTGTATATCAGTACCCTTCTTTGACTGAAAATCTTTATCTTTATGTTTTCTTCCAAATCGGTGTTATTTAGGAATGATTTAATTCAGTCTAAGCATAATAATGTTGGCATTCCCTCATCCTATTGCCTTAGCTGATTGTTATTCTTGAATGTTATTTTCAGTATATGTTAAGTAATGATGAACTAAGGAAGATATGGTGTGCCCTGGTCCTAGTTTTATCCCAAAAGACTGTCTGAAAGTTTCCCCTGGAATGTGTTGAAAGTTGGTTAGTTTAGAAGTACTTACCAGATCTTAGGCCATTCTTTGTTATCTTTGTGTTTGTCTTGAAAGTTACCAAGTAGAGAAAAGCTAGGAGAGGATTTGTGGTGAGCCCGGCCCGCTACTTTCTTGTCCAACAGTTGCCTTCAAGTTTCCCTCTATTTTTATATGTCTTCTATTGAAAGTGCATCAAAATCAGGCTAGTTTAGAATTACTTACATCATCTTAGATTACTTTTATGTCTTTCTTAAGTGTATGTCAAAAACAGGCTAGTTTAAAAGTACTTACCTGATCTTGCACCGCTCTTTGTTCTTCATCTGTCTAATTCCCTTTCTTGTTGTACCATTTCATTCCATAAATAAAATTTAAAGAGATCCTTAGACATAGATGACTTGCCCCATGGACCACTCTTGCCTCTTTTTGTTTCAATTAAACCCTATTATGACTCCATAGCCCAGTGGACTAAAACCCGCAATTATCTATCTTCCTAGCCAAAGCTTGTTCTATTTGCTTGCAACTTCACACCTTTGAAACTCTTTGCATTTAGAACTTTCCACCTCAAACAGTAATCATGCTCAACCATCCAAAAAACAAAAAAAAACCTCAGCCTTCATAACTAGCCTAATATCATTACCCAAAACTTCAAAGACAAATCCATCTTTGCACTTATTGGAGAGATCCCTCTCCGGATTCAGGAGGGCTAGATCCTAGAATCCCAAAGTGGTTGAAACGATGTTCTCCTTGCAGTCGAAATTTTGCCAATCTTGCTGATTACAGGGTGCTAATAGATAGGCCATTTCAGCATCAAAACCTTCAGGATATTTTACTAAGGCCATGCCTTGGGGAGGTTTCATGTGAGGTGGAAGAGCATTGTAAACAATGTTAAACCTAGTGGAGTAGTCACGAACACTCTCCCCTTGATTTATTTTAAGATTAATATACTTTGCCAATATTTGGAGAGGGTTCATTTTAATTTCCCATCTGTTTATGAATTTTTGATGCAAAGAAGGGAGATCGTTGATGTTGTTAGGAGCTAAGCTTTTAAACCATTTTTTTACTTCTCCTCCTAAACTTTAGGCAAAGATTCTCATCTTAATGGTCTCTTCTTCTATCTCCATGTAATCAAAGGCATCATTCATCTTATCTACATGTTGTTGGACAGTAGTAGGTTCATTTCCAGTGAAGTGAGGGATTTTGGATTGGTAATCATTTGGTAAGTGAAGCATAGGTTGTGGTAACACTAATGGGGCATACCCTGTTGCCATGGCTGGAAGGAAAGGTGGATTTACAAGGGGTGGACTTACAAGAGGGAAAGTGGGCTGAAATGGAGTGTTTTGAATAGTGGTAGTATGGATTGGAGTGGAAGAAACACTTGGGCCAGCAAAGTAGTTTTGAGCAGATTTGTTATGGAAAAGGCTAAAGTGGTGAAGAAGCTAGGAATCAGGAGGATTAGAAGGTGAGGCTTCTCTACTAAATCACTGCTGCAAATCTGCAGTTTCAAAATCATTTTGGTTTAAATCACTTTGAAATTTAGTTCTAAAGATGTTCTTTGTATGATGTAAGTCAAAGTGTAAATCCTCTAAGACAGTAAGGTTTTCAGGGACAAATTTTGTTCTTAAGAGGCTCCTATTAGCAGCTGATTTTCCAGACTTAGAAGCCTGCCACAGAATTATCTCTGGATTGTCGACTATTAAAGGAGGATTAGGGTCTGGATGAGATCTAGTGTTGATCCTATGTGAAGCTAGACTGCTTTTCAAAAATGAGAGAGGCTGAAGTTTTTTAGGATTATTTTGAAAGTATTGCCTCTCACAATGTCTTATCTAGTATGGGACTAGGCTTCTAAACTTCCTCAATGCTGGTTAACACAGTCCTAAAGAGATCTAGAGACCTAGATGGGTAATAGGCCTACTGGGGCTAGTGGAGTCGCCAGGTGGAAACTTTTTAGCTTTTATGAAGGTAAAATATTGGGTGGTTCCACCACCATGTTTATTATGGAACAAAACTGAAATTTTTTTGGGTTTTTCCAGAGTTTATATGGTTATTTGAAATACTAATGAGTCTATAAGAGCTTGCTAGGAAACTATGAACTCAGTAGGTCCCACAGTGATTGTCATTATGTTGGCACCTCTGTGTTTTGATAGTTTGGAAAATCAAAAGACAAGGCAACATCAAAACCAATCTTTAGAGTTCCAGGATCTAGTCCTCCTGTTCTCAGAGAGGGATCTCTCAAATTGTTTGTTTTGCAAAGGTTTATCTTGTTTAATTTTGAGTATTGGTTTTAGACTAGTTATTAAGTACAAGTGTTTGTTTGGTTGAATTGGCATAGAAGAGCATGAAAGGTCTACGTAGTATAGATAGAAAGTATAAGTGTCAAATTAATTGGGCAATTGAGTTAAGAAAAGGTTTATAACAAACTCATCAATGGATATGGGGTATCAAAGGGCAAATCTAACTTGGCCATAGGATATTTTAGTTTTTGTGAATGAGATGGACATCAATGATTTGAAAAGAGAAAATGAATTCTCAACAAAGAGAACTTGAAAACATAACTTGAACAATAAAGAGGTATTTGATAGACAGGGCTAACCATGGATTCTACAAACCACACTTTAAGAAAATAATGACTTCAAGAAAACTTTTAAAATGAAATCTAAGATTCGGGAGCACATCCTATTTCCTCAAATATTTTATTTCAAATGGCTTAGAAAACATAAAAGATTCACTTATAATTGCATTCATAGAAGAGGGAACACCTAACACATCTATGATCACAACTATAAGGACCTTTAAAACAATTGTTCAATTAGGGACAAAGGGCATGATCAAAACAAACCTCCTTGGATAACTATAAAAAATGGTACTTCAAAGGGAGACTTCAAAAAATAGTTTTCAAGTGGCAGCAAACAAGTAGGGAAAACCATAAATCATGCTGAAACCAACTATTTGAACTATTAGAGAAATAAAAAAGCATGAGGACTAAAGAGAAATATTAAAGACTCTAAAATACCTCAGCATAAGAAAGCATAAAACAGTGAAGGATAAACAGGTCTAAGGTGCTTCCAGGAGTCATTTCTTAGCCTAAAATTTTCATCCTACTGTAGTAATAATTTATGAAACATAATGAAAACAGGAAAAACAACAGACAGTTCAGAATACATCACCAACAGCCAAGCTCATGAATCCAATGGTAGATCCTTTTCAAGAACAAGCATGTCACAACCTCATCCAGCTTCCAAGACTTCAATTTATTCTTCAACTTCAGACAAACTATGTATTATTTCAGAGAGTTTCAGTATTACAACTAGTGACAAACCAACAACTTCTCATCTTCTTCAGAAGTATTTATAGAAGAAATGAGGAGGTGGAAGAGTTTTAGGATTGAAGTGTAATAAATTCTACACTAAATGCAACTCCTAGCCTTGAGAACCATGCAAGGCATAAGGAAGGAATTCATCGAATTACGACTTTGTTTCATTTACTCTATTTCTGCTTTTTTAGGCTTAATGGGTAAAAATATTGACTATAAGGCACTTCCTTATCTTTACAATAACTTCATTGACAGTTTAGAATTTGTTCTTTCATTGGTAATAACTGTTTAGCTGTCTTTAGGGAAATATCTTCTGTTTAGGCAATAAATATGCCTTCTTTTGATTTATTAAGGCTACAAGTGGCTCTTTGGTAGCTGAAGAGGGTTCAATTAGCCTCTGATGTGGCAGTGGAGGCTTCTTCTGTTGATATTTTCCCCTGTTTTACCTTAAAACCACTTTTGAGCTGTTTTTGGTTTGTGTTTAGGATTAATTAGGCCTTGATCTTTGTTCTCAGGTCTTTGTTCCTTAACATTGTCTTTATCCTTTAAAACTATGGATTAAAAACCTTGATTTTCAGGTTTTTAGGCATTAATTCCTTTATATTTTATTCTTCACTGATACACTTTGCTCGGCTTGTTTATATAGGTGGATTATGCAGATGGAGGGTTTCTGAGATAGAGGATCATGCTTGAGATTATTCAAACAAAGATTTTAAACCTTGCAACTCCTTTTTCCTTTGATTTTAAGCCACAAAATCATAATTTTGGGAATTTTTGTCGCCTGAATGTGACTGGGAAGAACACAGAGGAAACATAGTTTAAAACCATGAAAAAACACACAAACTTATTATAAAATCCTGTAGAAATGGTTTAAGACTGCTTTAGAGGTTTGGTGGAGGGGTTGGAGCTGTGCGAAATGGAGGATTTTGCAGAAAAAAGGGAGGAAAACCCTTGGCAGAAGAAAAATGGGTGTAGATGGAGTTTGGGTGCAAATAGTGAATAGGAACCGTTGATTTGGAATGATCAACGGTGGAGATCATTAGATGGAGTGTTTGAGAAAAATTGATGGAGGCAAATGAATTGGAGTCACGATATAATGTGGGCCATCGGATTAAAACAATCAACGATCGACATCATTGGATGGAGCGCTTGGGAGAATAATGAGGGGAGAACAAAATGGGGTGAGATTAAGTCAGAGTCGCCAGATTGAAACAATTTACGACGAAGATCAAAAGATGAAAAACAAGGAGGCGAGAGCGGTGGTAAAGCGGAAAACCAAAATGGTTTTTGCGCGGCATTGGAGTGGTTTTGGATTCGGGCCAAAAAAAACGTGATTCCATTCATTATCTCACACCTGTCTTTTCAAAACCACCTATTTCACATTTTTTTTTGGTGTTAAGTCATGGGCGCAAAAAAAAACGCGAAACACAGTTTGAGCCGTCGGATGGGGGGCAGTAGATCCGACGGTACGGATCGCACATGACTGAGGGAAAGATGCATGGGCGGAAGAAGTAGTGGGGCCCGGTGACGTGTTCTTCTTGTCACGTAGTGGAAGGGCACGATGGGCCATCAATTAAATCTCATCCATTGGATCTTCGTAATGGACAGTTGCGATTCCAAGGTAGGGCGGGTTATGTTGAAAGGGGACGGAAGGGAAGGTGAATTGGGCGGAGATCAGGTAGCCTAGGGCCGTTGATCTATACAGATCAACGATCCAGATTTATTTTTAAATTTGAACTATCGGGATAAATGGAAAATCAAAGGAATAAGGGTTTGGAGATGGGGTTTTCGGGTTTAATCCCGCCCGTTAGATCTTATAAATAGATGGTCAAGATTAAACGAAGAGGGCGGATGTATGGATGAAGGAAAATTAAGGCGGGGTGAATGAAAGGACGAATGGGGCCTGACGACCATTGATCTGTAGGGATCGAACAACGTATATGTGTTTTAAAATTTAAATGCCGGGAAACAAAATACATGGAAATAAGGGTTTGGGAAATGTTTTAAGGCTTTTAGCACCCGATTGTGGGGCTAGGGCATATGGCAGTCAGGAACTTAAAAGAAGTAAGCCCTCGGGGGCTTAAAAAACCTTATAGTGCAGAAAGGGTGATTGAAGGCCAAAAAACAGGATTTTTAAGCCAAATTGAGGGTTCTGATAGAGGAGATAGGGGTTTTTAAACAAAATGAAAGGGGATCAAATGGTTTAAAAGGGTCTTTGGAGTGATTTAGAGGTTAGATGAAGGTATTTTTGAGGGATTTTTGTGGGGAAAAAATGGGTGAAAGGAGGAGTGAAAATGACGAAAAGAGGGGTTTTAAGCAGTCTTTCTCTTGGTAAATAGCAGGTTTTTAGGATAAAAGAGAAACAGCAATGAAGATTAACTCAAAGAGTAATAATCATCATAAAAACTTTAAAATATGATAGGTTTTCAAAGGGAACTATCTCTTGAAATTTTGAAGACAAAGTCTAGCCACCATTGTGTATGACAGAATTTATGGGTGGCTAACACATTCATGTAGTAGGAAAAATTATTATAACATAAAAATATAATATCTCTTTAAACAAAAAATATCTTTAAAAAAAAAAATATTCATTATTGGAAAATATAATATGTACCCAAAAATCATATATTAAAACTATCACATCACAGTAAATGAGAGAAATGATGTCAAATCAATCATCATCAACTTCCAATAATGTAAAAAGAAAAAGAATCATTAAACATACCATTTCTCATAACTGATCACTACTCAAACATGTCGTATCACAACATATCAAAGCTTGCTACCAGATTAAATGACAACTACACACCCTAACCACTAATTATCATTGTATAAAATTTACCGATAACCATTGTGTACTTCTCATGAATGAATAAGCATTTAAGAGTTCATAAATAAGTCTACCACATTTCCCATACTGCTACAAGTGTTGGAAACAAATTTCTGATGATGTTGGCACCTAGCTAGATGCCTTAGGTCATACCTATGACCTTCTACCAATGCTCTCAAACACTGCCTGAGTAGGGATACCAACATATGTCTTACCACTGCTATTGCTAATCAGAAGTCATACACTACTATCCATACCTCACGTCATTAAGTTTTTATAAATCATTTTGATATTGTCATGTTAAATCTCAGTAAATGAATCAAACATTGCTAGAATCATTGTCGAGGTTTTATCATTAACGTCAAGTATCAAATTTAGACAAGAATGACTATCTAATCACTATATATCCAATCAATGTTAAACATTATTTAATATTGCTACATATTATGCAGTAAATTCTAAGTCATTTCTACATCATTTACAATATCATTGTGCTTGTCTTCACAATATGTTTTATAAACCCTTACTTCCTCATGAATATCCTTCAACATTGATCCCTATGTATTTTCAGACTATAAGGCTTATTGTATAGTCGAATTAACATTGATGTTTTGCCATCCTTTTGTCACAAAGATTGTAATTTTACAAGATATTATTCAATGTGTATCATCAAATTATTTTATCATAACTATGTTATAGGTTTGTCATATGTCTAGGATGCTGATAGATAAGATCACTATAATATGCAAGGTTACCATAGTTAGGTGTTACATGATAAAGGAAAGGCTATTGATAAAAAATAATAATAGATTTATGTTCAAGTCTTATTTATGCAAAGTCAATATCAAATAATTATATTTCTATCTCAATTCACTATCAAGTATATATAGAACCAAATACAAACAAAATTTAGTGATTTATGTAACACATTTATTTCTTTAAGATAATCACTAATACAAAATGATATTATGGTGAGAATTGCCGTCATATAATGACAAAAATAGGTGATCAATGTTTTAATGGTAAACCATAACTTCACTATCCTAATATTTCTAAAAAAATGGTTCATTGATGAATAATACTACTATAATCCCTACATAACTTGGTATAATATGTTCCCTAAAGAACTATAGAAAATTATACCTACACTTAATTTCAAAATGAGACACCAATTGTTAAGTGTTTTTTTCCCTGGCCGTCCTTCACTTTGACAAAGGTATACATTAAAAAAAATAAACTGGTGAATGATTCAGCTATTTTAAGGTAAGAGGGAATGCTAACAATTTAGTTGAAATCTATTTAAATAATTGATATTACCAAATGTATTATAATAGTGGTCGTCTATGTGTCAAGTGGATCTTAGTTTTTTGATATAATCCATCTAGAATTGAATGTGTAATTCATTTGAGAATGCAGTTCCATGCTATGTCACATTTTGGCTTGATAAATTTTTCAACGGATTTCATTCTAGAACAATTGTACTAAAATAATATCCAAATAAAGTACACAAAACTTACTTGGATTATGATCCTCCACACAATTCCATGAATCACCCTTTTCCAAGTATAGAAACAATAAAAAAAAACCCAACAAAATCACCTAAATAAATGCACAAACCAAACCATTTTTTTTGTGATACTTGACTATCTATAGTAGGAAAAAAAGAAATTTCACATATACACTAAAAATTACAGAGTTAAGCATATAGAATTCATTGAGATTTGATGTGTTAGGAGAGTATACTAGATCTCATTTTTATAGATTAAGTCATGAATGTTGTTGTCACTCCTAGAGACAGCCTTGAGTTGTATAAAGACCAGTGCCTAGGACATGTTAATTAGCAAGGAGCATAAAGTTCAACTTATAAAGATGGACAAGAAGGGGGCTCTCATGCTTTCATATCTTAGTGGGAAGGTTTGGTGTAAGTGGAACCAAGACTTTGAAAACTTAAACACAACAAAAGTAATAATGTAATAACAGAATGTGAACTTTGATATTTGAATGTATCGAACAATTTTAAGGCAACATGTTGAAAAGGGGGCTGAATTATAAAATTATCCACAGGGGTTAATAAAAGAGGGTGATGGTTGGTGAGAAAGTGTAATGGACACTAACCTTAACGGAAGTTCAATCTAGAAACAAGTGTTCACAAATACTAGGCCTATGTGATAATAAGAACACATACATGAGAACAAATTTAAAGATAGAACTCCATTGCTACTAATATCAGAAGAACTTTGGCGAAAGTAGGAGATGAAACAGAATATCTTGCTTGAGTCATATTTAAAGCACTAGATAGGAGTGAATATGAATATCAATAAATGATAAAGTTACATTCAAGCCTATGAGCAAGTCTCGCATTCCAGAACACAGATATAAGAAATTTGGAAATGAATGAAATGAGCCTTTGCATTACCAAAATGTAGGAGAGAGTTACAAACTATGGAATACTTCGATCAAAATCCCCAATATCAACAGAACTCCTTATCACTGAGTCCCAATGGGATCTTCAACATTAATATCAAAAATTCAGACACAATTACACAAAGAGTTCTTTTCTAGCTAATTCTTTTGAAAATCTAGAACCTTTTCTCTATCTTTGTTTACTGCTTTTATAGAATTCTACATGAACATATGCGGGAAGATATTTTGGGCTCCGCATGTTAGTGAGCAGTTTTAAGTCCTAATCAATAACAAAAAAATTCATGATGAGGTAGAATGCTTCTGATCATTCACAATCGGGCTCATGGCCATTTCAAAACAAAATATCAAAACTGTTCTAACAAAAATTAAATGCAAGAGTGAAATGTGAATCTCACTTAGAACTTGAAAGTAAAAGTAAAAGTAAAAACTAAAGGCCACGAGGGCCGAATCATGAATTAACATCTTCAATGGTGAGAAAGGGTCGAGGCAGTGGCTGAAGCAGGTGGTGCGACGGTTGCAGAAGAGCTGGCTAATAGACTAGCATAACTTGTACACCTCTACCAGGTGTCAACTACTGGTTCAGGCTGTTAGCCACCTATAATAATTTGGAAAAGAAAAAAAGGTGGCTAAATTTGTAACCAAGCCTTCAAGTGAATATTTTCTTTTAAAATCTATCCTTCTTGAAGTCTCAGAAATCTTCACTGTTGTTTCCAAAAAAGTTGTTCAAAGTTTGTTGTTCTACTATGAAGGGAACTGTGTAAAGAGCCTCCATCTTCACCATTTCACCCCCTAATTCACCCTCCATATTCCTCATTCTCCTTCATGAATTACCCTTCAAAGCCCATTTTATCCAAAATTCCCCTTTAAACCTTGTATCTCCCTCATATTTAGTTTAAAATCCCCTTTCTCACCCTATCGGAACCTTCATTTAGCCTTAAAACCCCTCTTTTTAGGCATGAAAAAGTTTTCTACACTATGGAGGTATTAGCCCCAAGGGCTTAAAATCCCCTAGCCCCTCCTCCACATACAACCCGCACTATGACCAAGCGTATAAGGCCTCATTGCAAAACGCTGGTTCCCTTTTTTCATTTCATTTCCCTGACCCCCCGATCATGCGATGTAATCCTGGCTGTTGATCTGAGAAGATCTACGGCCATCGCATCACCTAGTCCCTCAACCTCCACCCGCTACATGAAAAACATCACATGTCACCACATGGCCCACCATGTCTTCCACCCCTGCATCTCTGTGCCTATCGCATGCGACCCGCACCATCCGATCAGCACCCCATGATCCGACGACTTATACTCCATATCACAAAATCCTAGCGCCCGAGGTTTAATGTTTCAAAATTTTGCGAAATGGGTGGTATTGAAAATCCACGTGTCGACCAGTGTATGGAATCGCATTTTGTCTGCCCCAAACCACTTACTATCATTTTTCTATGCGATAACCGCCAGTGGTTTTCTTAAAACATTTTCCCTCCCTTCGCGCCTTTCCACCAATTTGAACCTGGTTTCTGCCCTCCGCCATGGTTTGGACCCTTTGGCCGCTACATTCACCATCTCCGCACTGATCCTTCACCATCTCGAGCCTCTGTTGCAGTCATACCCCACGCACAAGTTTTATTTAATTAGTTTATCTTATGTTTGCAGGGTTAATGGTGATCGCTGTCAGTCTCCCATAGTCACAGACAGGTGACAGAGAAGGTCTAGGGTGCCGATCCTGTGGCCTAAAATAAATGCAAAGGGAACAGAGGGGGGATGAATTACATGTCTCGGCCCTGTATCATGATCGTCGGCTGAACAAACAAAACCATCCAACACCAAAGCCACTGTACAGTCAGCAGTATAGAAGAAACAACAAAGAGTATCAGAAAGGATTAAAGTTTAATGCGTAATACTAAAGATTTGACACTCAACCTGAAGATCGAATGGAGATTATCAGTGATCAAGGTAACAAAGGAGACCTATTAGCAGAGCGTTATTTCCTTAAGGAAGGAAAAAATCCCTTAGCCTAGTTCATTCTTCATCGAGCCACATAACAGTTATTATTCTGACAGAAATTCCTAAGAATTGTCAGTGCATTAGTTATAAAGTATGGAAGACCTGAAAGACAAATCTTCACCTTTCTTGCCTCTGAGTGTAAACAGAGTACTACAGCCAGAAAATTATTTCACAGAACATACCCTAGGAGTTATTGTCAATCTAACAAATACTTCTAATTCATCTAAAGGGTACACACAGTCAATGTAAAACCATTAAGAAGAGTGGGCATTCGAATACTTCTTCCCCTCTGTCTTAATGAATCATTTAAGTCCTATCTACCACTACTATCACTCATTCACCTATAAGAACGCATGAAAAATACATTGAAAATGTTGGTTGGTTATAGGAAATTATCTGATTGTGAGCTGTGTATTGAGTTAGAAATTCTTTGAGTAGTGTTGTAAATAAGCTAGGAGATGATTTCTGGATGATATCAAGCTATTGGACAAGAATGTATGTGACTGGTTTTTCTCTGCTAATATGACAAGCATGTTCATCGGATCCTAATCTAAGTCATTGATGATGTTTTTCTTCTCTGTTATTTTTTTCTCACCGTGTTACATATTTTTCATTTTTTCTGATAAGAAACAATAATTTTAGCTTAGGATATACTGCTGCAAGTACCCTAATGCTTCCTGCACATTCTTATCTTTATGTTTTCTGCTATTAGTGTATCTCAGAAACAAATTCAATATAATTTAACCAGTTGAAGAGTTGGTTTGCCCATGCTTGCTGAAGTATGAATTTAGAGTTTGTTTCTTAGATGTTCTTGTCTAGTTCAGCTGAAAGAATAGAAAATAGGGAGATTTAGTGATTAGCCCTGTCCCCTATGTTAGTGTCGGTATCTTCATCCCTCCATCAGTGATCAAATTCTCTTGTTGCATTGAATGTTAGGTGTCTCACTCAGTTAGCTGCATTCCATTAGGAGCATGGATCATCTGACGGTAGTGGCTTGTTGTACATTTTCCCTCATGTCCTTTACCGACTGGCCCATTTCCATTCATCAAGATCATCTGCAGTCACTTTTTGTCTTTAAATTTGCAAGAGTCATTTCTAGGGTTTCAGTTTCATTAGGTCTAGGGTTTCATCAAAAAGGTCTTCAAAATGTCCAATAATGGTCAGCAGGCACATGAGGAGGTTGAATAAAGTTTCAGTACCAATAAATTCCATAATTGCATGCTAAAAAAAAACAGAGTATTTTAGGTTTTTATGTATAAATTTGATGTAATTTCAGTTCTCTCATACGTAAATAACTTTAATGGCAGCCCTGGTCACCTTACCAAGCTTTAGCAGCTCCATCCCCTACAAGGCAAACAAAAATCAAGTCATTCAGTTCATCAAAGGCACAAATAAAGTAAACTGCCCAAAAAACGGAGTTTGAAAAGAAAGTGTCAAATGTAAACATTACAAAAGTGGGTTTTATGAAGTGAGAAATTAAAGTCTTTTGTATATAAGTTATTTCTTGTGTTTAAAAGACTCATTTGCATCCAAAAGAGCAAGAGAGATTTAGAGCAAGCTCGTGGTCACAAAATCGCAGAAAAGAGTTTCAATTTCAGGGGCGCGGCGCATTGGGTGAGCGGCGCAATGCATAGAGCTAGCGCGGTGCATTGGGCTGCCTTCCAAAGTATAAAAACTACACTGGCGCGGCGCATTGGGTTTGTGGCATGGCGCATAGAGCTGCAAGCCATTTTTACCACAAATTCACCTAAATTCTCAATTTGCTTGGTTTCCTCCAGTTCAAAGTAAGTCAACAACTCTTCAAATGCCAATGAAAGTGTGTCTTAAGATGCTTATGATGATTTAGTAAAAAAATTTCAAACCCTACTTCCTTGCAATTTTTTCTCAAGACATGATTTCTTAGGGTTTGTAAATTTGTTTTTGTGGCCATCACTCCCTCACATTTTTATTCCCTCACTTCTTTTCTAGTTTCATTAACCTATTTTACTATCCCCCATATCCCTAAATTCATTCACCCCTATCCCCAATTCCCATTATCCCAAATCCTAGCTACAAAATTCCCAAACCCTAATTGCTATCCCAAAAGCCTAAAAATTGTCCCTAAAACCCTTCAATTCCCCAAATTCTAGTTAGCAAAATTCCCAAAATCCCTCTTACTCTCTACCTTCATAGTCCCTCATACATTTTCATACACTTGGCAGTAAAAGATCAAAGACACCTAAAATCTCTTCATACTCATCTAAGACAACACAAACTTTGGCAAACATCGAATCTGATCCCTCCTATGACCGAGATGAGGAGACACACAGTGACTCTCCTATAGAAATGCATGCACCAATGAGACCTCACAAGGGTGGCAAACATATACGAGAGGAGCCTACTTCACTTGCCGAGCTGCAGGCCTGCCTTCTTGCTATCACATGTTTCCAACACCAATCCTGTTATCAATTCTGTGAGATGATTGCTAGAATCCAGTACCATCATGAGTTGGCCAGGTTGTTTGTGCTTTATCTACATAATGGCCAAGTCACTCTTGCAGGTGTGACATTCACCTTGACACTGGAGTCTATTTCTCTAGCAACTGGCATTCCAAATGTCGGAGAGCAGTGGAATAAAAGGCAGAAAATTGACAGGGAACATTATGAGCCATACATCAAGCCTGGTTATTTGAGACAACTCAACAGATTTTTTCCCTTTCAATACCTATAAGACTCATATGCTCCCTTGATGAAACTCATAATTAAGTATTTCAGCTGTGAGGGCCAGTTTTCTCACCTATATGCCTTTCACATCAGATTGTTGATGCAATTTACCAGGGTGAGAATGATGAATCTCCCTTACTTCATGTGCCGAAATATTGAGAAGATGACCACCCTAGTGCAAAATAAAAATCCTCAGCAGCAGTATAACAGTATATATCATTTTGCACTCATCAAAATTGTGGTCATGCATCAGCTTGGTTTGCAGGACATCTCATGGGAGGATTTAATTTCTCATGAGTTCTTCACGGCTCCTAAGGTACCTCCAAAATCTTTACATGAGACAGGTGGACCTTCACATCAGCAGGAGGGTCATGAGACACAGACCGCTAGTGTGCCGATGTTTGTCACCTATCAAAAGGGCACTAGAAGGTTGTTTGCAGTAGCAAAGCGAGTATTATCTCCACCCGAGGTGGAAGGGGTCTCACTTACTCCATCAACAGAGTAGGTTCAGGACAAGGGAAAGAGGCCATTACATGATGAGGGGCCTTCAGGAGGGCAAGAGACAGATTTCATTCTTATTCAGGATGATGACATCGATTTTGGCTCACCAAGCTCAAAGCTTAAAGAGATCATTCGGGAGAAACAGGCAGACATTAATGCTTTTCCCCTCAACCTAGAAAGAGCCAAGTGGATAATCAAATACCTTAAGCAAAGAAACAAGCAGCTAGAGGATCAACAAGCCATTATGGAGCTGCAAAACATACGAGAAAACCGACAAGTTGCCAAGAGGAGGAAAACCAAGTTGACACCACTTGAACAAGAAATTGAAGCTGATCATGAATATTGGCTCAAAAGGATAAATATACATTTGGAAAAGATGTTGGAGAAGGCCAAAAAATATAAAAACATGTTGAGGCACATGGCCAACCATTATTGGGCGAGAAACCATGTGTGCAAAGCAAGAATCAAGAAATTGAAGGCCAAGTTGAAGAAGGCATAAAAGCGGCGAAAAGAGCATGATAGACTTCAGATATTGGCCGAGGCTTCCTTAGCCTAGCATAGCACTTAATGGAGGACACTCAGCTCAAATTTCAAAAAATTTGGGCCACTTTTTGTAATTTTGGAAATTTTGCCTTAAAAAACAGAGTTTTCTGCCCAATGCGCCGCGCCACTTGGTGCTCGCTTTTGCAGACTCCTTTTGATTAAAACTCAACATTTTTGGATTTTTCATGGAAAAATATGCATGCCTACCAATGGCCAAGAAATTTTGACAGGTTTTGAGCCCCCAAAAAGGTCAAAAATACCCAAAAAATGACCTTTCTGCTCCTTTTTTGACACACAAGAAGCAGTGTTGGGAGAACTCAATTATGGAGGGGAAAATGGAGGCTAAATTCAAAAATTCCACTTGTGATGGAAAGAATACAGGAAAAGCTTTCCAAAAAGCTCACTTGGAGAAAATTTGGACATACGGAAGGCCTCCAAAAGCAGCTGCAAAAAGGTGCTACGCATAGAGGAATCAGTGTGGAGCATTGGAGGAATTTTCCTCATTTTTGGTCAAAAACTCTGTTTTTCGCCTAGTTTTTTCACAGTTTGACTTTTTTCCTTATAATTTTCAAAATAATGATGTAATTTAATGTGACTCGATGGATATTGATGTAATTATTGTAAATTTTCACTCATAGAGGTAGATTCATCCATGAAAAGGTAGTTTGCAACTGAATGAATCAGTTCCCTAGTTTTTAGAGGCAAGCTATTGCACTACCTACTTTTTAGTTCTCAGTTTAGAATTTGTTGGAAAAGATCCTAAAATCATGAGCTCGACACCTAGAGGCTAGGATGAGTTCTTTTTTGCCTATATATTATGTTTTTTCAGTCATTAGCATGGTTGGATTTTTGTGAAAGCTTGGAGCTTATTGGATACTCATTTCAGCAGTTTGGCTAAGGAATAGACCAGTGGTTTGCAACACTTTATGGGATTCATGTGGCATCTTTATTTGGTATTGTGTTTTCTTCTGTAACTATAAATCTACATGTGTTTTATGTATGCCATATCTCTCTTTATTTCATCTTAACTAAATCAAACAAAGATAAAGGTAGAATACATTTCAAGTGCAGTGCTCTACCTAGGGTTTGCTTAGTTATCTATGTTTTTAGCTGATTGAAAAAGATCCTTGAAGTTCTTCATGCCCTTTTCAACTCCTCATCTATCTAAAACCTCTCCATCTCACTCAATTTGAAGTACCAAATCACTTGCCTACCTTGCCCCATAGAGATCTCTGCAAAACTGAGCCTCATTCCCTTGGCCCAAATCTGCCTTTCACATTTGAGCCAAAAAAACATCATCAAATTCAATCAAACACCTCTTTACACATACCTAGCCTAAAATCAGTCATCACATCAGTCATCTCAAGTTTTCATTGGCCATATTTTCCGAGATTGACAAGGAGAGAGCCCTCTCCCGACTTGGTAGGGCTAGCTACTAGGTTAAGCGTGGTTTGATGTTACCCTAGATTCTACCTTTCTCAACTGGAGGTAGATTTAGGCACTAACACCCTAAATTCCCTTTTCGACAGTTAACTTTCTAAGATCCCTTTGAGTTGGATGACCAAAGCAGAGAAGGTTAAAAGTCTTTCTTTGATCGTAGGCTTCACTCTGTGTTTAAACTTAAGTGTTTTCTACTATCTAAAAGTAGTCAGGAGGACTGCTGGATTGTTGTCTTTGAAGTTAGCCCCTTTAGGAGTATTTATCATAGTGGTATAAGGTGTGCCCTGTCCCTTGATTTACTCTGATGTTGTCACCTTGAAAGGCTTTCCTTGTTATTCCCATTAATTTCCTTATTGTTTCATACAACGAACTCATCTCAAGAGATCCTCTGTTATAGATGACTAGCCCTTTGAAAGCCTTGTATATTTGGATTGCAAGTAAACCCTTTTATGACCCCATTGCCCAATGAACTTGTATTTTCTCTAAGTTATCTTCCCATTGCCGAAAAACCTTCACCACTCATTCCTTCATATTTCATTCGACCCTTCTGTCAATGTTTCCCAACCAAACAATTAAAACAAAAACCCTTGTGCTCTATAACTAGCCTAACATTTTGAATTGAACCTTAAATATATACTTTTCTTTACCTTTATAGAGAGATCCCTCTCTGGATCCAGGAGGGCTAGATCCTGAGATCCAAAAGTGGTTTGATGTTGTCTTGTCATTTGGTATTTCCAAATTCCCAAATCACAGGAACCCCAACATAATGGTGACTCCACTAGGGATTTTTGAGTAGATTATACCTGATACACACTTGGGACCTCAGAAATGCCCTTTATTCAAGAGCTCAAGAAGACCAATTAGCCTTGATTTGGTAAAAACTTCTGATGGTGAATAGCAGCCTCCTTCAAAACATTTAAAACCCTCCACCTGGCGACTCCACAATTCCTAAATAACCAAAAGAATCCATTGGTGATCAGTAGGCCTGCTGATTATCTCTATTTTCACAAGACTCCACTGGGAGACCAGTTTCATCACAACATCATCCATGTTAAAAGAAACTATGAGTATCAGTTTTTTTTGACCGTAGTTGTTGGCCTCTAAAGAGTGTCACATCCTGCTAACTTTCCTCTCTGTTGGTCTAAAATTAGTATAGTGGCCTCTCCACATCCCAACATAGAAAAGACCAAGTCACTTCACTAATGGAAGACTCTGAACAATTTTCAAAAATGCAGTCAAGTTTCATAGTAGAGTTTTGTTATATAATATAAAGTGAGCTGGCAAAACTTGAATGGGAGGACCTTCCAAAGGCTATCCTTCTCAGCTCAAAATTCAATGCTAAACCTGAGCTTAAGAAACTTTTCTTAGATTTGGTGGTTGAAAGGTATGAAACTGAGATTGAAATGTTGAATTCACAAGAACGATCATACCAATTCAGGGACCCCATTGCATTTTTGGAGAGTCTCCCTCCCCCTAAGCAAGAAGGAATTACACTACTTGTTGATATGCAAGAAGAGGATGATTGTACTTTCAAGAGCCACACTGAAGATGCAGTGATTAAAGCTGTCAAGGATGCAGATAGCCTACTAGTCATGGAAGGCCTAAAAGAAGAAAGTTTACATCATGTGTTCATTGATCCTATGACAGAGTATATGGAGGCCCTGATTGGCTCAAGTTCCCAAGAATTGATCCTTTGCAAGATCCAGATACATCAAGAGTGGTCATCACTGGTGGTGGCCTTGGTTTTGAAGACCCACATTCAAAGTACCCTGTGGTTATCTCTGACAAGCAGCCATATTTTCTACCCTTTTTTGCTACTGCTTAACTGGATGCACTGGCACTATTGTATCATATAAAATAGAAGAGATTCCCAAGTTAGATTAGGGTAGGTAGGAATGTCAATAAAGCTCAGCCTAGGAGCATTTAGTTAGTTTTTGTTTTCTACTTTGAATTTGAAAAAAGAAAAAAATACAAAAATAATAGAAAAGAGAAAAGAGGGGAGATATAAAAGAAGAAAGGTATAGCCCCATACCAAAAAAGAAAAGAAAAATATACAAAAATAGAAAGAGAGAGGTTCAGACAAGCTCAAATCTTGAACCTATGAAGTTCTAAAAAGAATGGCTCAAATCAGATCAAAACCTGAGCCAGAGAAAAGGAAAAGGCTGGTCTAACATGCTCAAAACTTGAACCAGCAAAGAAGAAGAAAATAAATATAGCAAGATCAAAACCAAAGCTGAAATGAAGAAAGAAAGGTGACTCTAAAAAGCTCAAAATCTGAGTCACAACAAGAAGGAAGAATGTTTTTGAATTTCAGATCTTTAGCCTTCAAAATTTTGGTTTTGAATTTATACAAGTTTCAGTCCATGTGCAGCTTGTATTTATGCCATGGACCCACAACACATCAAATAGTCTAATCCTGGTTTGGTTGTGTTTCAATTTCTGTTTTAGAATATAGAGAATGAAAATCTGCCAGATAGTTTAATCCTGGCAGATATTAGTTTAGGTAGAGAAGCTATGAGTCCAACTATTTAATCTAGTCTCATGGAGGAATAGGGGTAGAATTAGATTAGTTTTTTCTTTCAATAAAAAATGATGATGCGAAAGGTCTGCAAGTCTAAGTGCACCTTGAAGAAAAATGTTAGGACAGTAGGATGGGTAGGTAGCTGTTTTGAAAATTTTTGCTGCTGATATAGTGCTCATCACTTATGTAGCAGCTGATCAAAGAAGAAAGGATGGTCAAAAACAAGGCTCTGGCCTGCTTCCAAAGATTCTATCTGAGATTCTTAACACCTTGAAGAAGATGCCATCCCCATGTGGAGCCACTGTTAGCCACCTATAATAATTTGGAAAAGCAAAAAGGTGGATAAATTTTTAACCAAGCCTTCAAGTGAACTTTTCTTTGAAAATCTATCATTCTTGAAGTCTCTGAAATATTCACTGTTGTTTCCATCAAAGATGTTCAGAATCTGTTGTTCTACTATGAAGGGAACTGTGTAAAGAGCCTCCATATTCACCATTTCACCCCCTAATTCACCCTCCATATTCCTCATTCTCCTTCATGACTTACCCTTCAAAGCCCATTTTATAAAAAATTCCCCTTTAAACCTTATATCTCCCTCATATTTGGTTTAAAATCCCCTATCTCACCCTATCAAAACCCTCATTTAGCCTTAAAAACCCTCTTTTTAGGCCTAAAAAAGTTTTTTACACTATGGAGGTATTAGCCCCAAGGGCTTAAAATCCCCTAGCCCCTCCTCCACATACGACCCGCGCTATGACCAAGCGCATAAGGCCTCATCGCAAAATGTTGGTTCCCTTTGTTCTTTTCCTTTCCTCGACCCCCTGATCATGCGATGTAATCTTGGCCATTGACCTGAGAAGATCTACATCCATCGCATCACCTAGTCCCTCGACCTCCGCCCGCTACACGACAAACATCACACGTCACTGCATGGCCCACCATGTCTTTCGCCCCTGCATCTCTGTGCCTATCGCATGCGACCCGCATTGTCTGATCAACACCCCATGATTCGACGGCTTATACTCCATATTGCAAAATCCTAGCGGCCGAAGTTTAATGTTTCAAAATTTTGCGAAATGGGCGGTATTGAAAATCCACATTTCGACCAGTGTATGGAATCGCACTCCATCTGCCCCAAACCACTTACTACCGTTTTTCTATGCGATAACCGCCACTGGTTTTCTTAAACCATTTTCCCTCCTTTCGCGCCTTTCCACCAATTTGAACCTAGTTTCTGCCCTCCGCCATGGTTTCGACCCTTTGGCCGCTGCATTCACCATATCTGCATTGCTCCTTCACCATCCCGAGCCTCTGTTGCAGTCATACCCCATGCACAGGTTTTATTTAATTGGTTTATCTTATGTTTGCAGGTTTAATGGTGATCGTTGTCAGTTTCCCACAGTCACAGACAGGTGATAGAGAAGGTCGAGGGTGATGACCCTGTGACCTGAAATCAAAGCAAAGGGAACAGAGGGGGGATGAATTATGTTTCTCGGCCCTGTATTATGATCGCTGGCCGAACAAAAAAAACCCTCCGACACCAAAGCCACCTGTATAGTTAGCAGTACAGAAGGAACAACAAAGAGTATCCGAAAGGATTAAAGTTTAATGCATCATACTGAAGATTTGACACTCAACCTGAAGATCAAATGGAGATTATTAGTGATCAAAGTAACAAAGGAGACCTATTAGCAGAGCATTATTTCCTTAAGGAAGGACAAAATCCCTCAGCCTAGTTAATTCTTCATCGAGCCCCATAACAGTTATTATTCTGACAGAAAGTCCTAAGAACTATCAGTTCATTAGTTATAAAGTATGGAAGACCTGAAAGACAAATCTTCACCTTTCTTGCCTCAGAGTATAAACAGAGTACTACAACCATAAAAGTATTTCACAGAACATACCCTAGGAGTTATTTTCAATCTGACAAAGACTCCTAATTCATCTAGAGGGTACACACAGTCAATGTAAAACCATTAAGCAGAGTGGGCATTCAAATACTTCTTCCCCTCTGTCTTAATGAATCATTTAAGTCCTATCTACCACTACTATCACTCATTCTCCTATAAGAACCCATGAAAAATACATTGAAAATGTTGGTTGGTTGTAGGAAATTATCTGATTGTGAGCTGTGTATTGAGTTAGAAATTCTTTGAGTAGTGTTGTAAATAGGCCGGGGGATGATTTCTGGATGATATCAAGATATTCGACAAGAATGTATGTGACTAGTTTTTCTCTGCTAATATGACAAGCATGTTCATCGGATCCTGATCTAAGTCATTGGTGATGTGTTTCTTCTCTGTTATTTTTTTCTCATTGTGTTACATTATGTTTCATTTTCTCTAATAAGAAACAACAATTTAGCCTTAGGATATACTGCTGCAAGTACCCTAATGCTTCTTGAATATTCTTATCTTTATGTTTTCTGCTATTAGTGTATCTCAAAAAAAAATTCAATATAATTTAACGAGTTGAAGATTTGGTTTGCCCATGCTTGCTGATGTATGAATTTAGAGTTTGTTTCTTAGATGTTCTTATCTAGTTCAGTTGAAAGAATAGGAAAATAGGGAGATTTAGTGATTAGCCCTGTCCCCTAAGTTCCGTTTCTGAAAGTTAACTTTCTAAGATCCCTTTGAGTTGGATGACCAAAGCAGAGAAGGTTAAAAGTCTTTCTTTGATCTTAGGCTTCACTCTGTGTTTAAACTTAAGTGTTTTCTACTATCTAAAAGTAGTCAGGAGGACTGCTGGATTGTTGTCTTTGAAGTTAGCCCCTTTAGGAGTATTTATCATAGTGGTATAAGGTGTGCCCTGTCCCTTGATTTACTCTGATGTTGTCACCTTGAAAGGCTTTCCTTGTTATTCCCATTAATTTCCTTATTGTTTCATACAGCGCACTCATCTCAAGAGATCCTCTGTTATAGATGACTAGCCCTTTGAAAGCCTTGGATATTTGGATTGCAAGTAAACCCTTTTATGATCCCATCGCCCAATGAACTTGTATTTTCTCTAAGTTATCTTCCCATTGCCGAAAAACCTTCACCACTCATTCCTTCATATTTCATTCGACCCTTTTGTCAATGTTTCCCAACCAAACAATCAAAACAAAAACCCCTGTGCTCTATAAATAGCCTAACATTGTGAATTGAAACTTAAAGATATACATTGCTTTACCTTTATAGAGAAATCCCTCTCTGGATCCAGGAGGGCTAGATCCTGAGATCCCAAAGTGGTTTGATGTTGTCTTGTCATTTGTTATTGCCAAATTGCCAAATCACAAGGACCCCAACACAGGCATGGCGGTGAAAACTTCTGCTTTGATGTAAACCTTGGTAAGGTCATCATAGCTTGCATGAGTAGGAATTTTATGTTTCACTTGGTGCAGAAGTGAAAACTCTTTGTCGAGAACTGCAACTATGGTTTCAAATCCCAGTCAAGCAGATTTTTCAGAAGGTATATCGGTCTAGTTCATTACTTCTTTTAGTGGGCACTCATATATTGATAGTGGTTATAGGACTGCGTTAGAAGGCTCCCAGCATGATGGGAATCCTGCAAGTGTTATCTCCTCCCAATTTTCCTCGAACTGTTCCAAACTAGCCGCCACCTTTTTCAAGATGTTCAAAGCCATACTTCATGTGGACTCTTTATCTATCACCTTTTGACACTCCGCAGCTTCCTTGAACCTGCTCCTGATGTCCCGCTTGACCACCTCTTCTAGAATTAGCTCTTTTAGAAAGGAAATATACCTCTTTGTGCTTTGGACCCTGTTGGAGGCATCAATACCTCCTTTGTGAAGCGTTCTTTTGAAAAGGTGCACATCGTTCCTCATTTCCTCGATGATATTCAAGAAAGCCTAGTGCTTCTTCACCTTTGTGATAATCTAAGTCCAAATCAAACACCTACCGTCTAGGAGGGTGATATTTCCCTTCATTCGATTAGTGAGCTCTCGGATATTTTTTTCTAGTTGTGATTTTTCCTGCTTCCCCTCCTCTATCTCTTTCTACATAGTGGTAACCCTTTTGGAGTTCTTAGCGAGGAGGGCTTTGAGCTCACTAATCCTCTGGCGTGCTATTGAAACCTGTTTTACCTCTGCTTCAAGTGTGGCCAGTGCAGTAGTCAGCTGCTCAGAGTCCAGGCTAGTCCCTTGTAGAGCCAGTGGAGTGCAGACATGAGTGTCCCAGCTTATTTGCAATTCATTCATCCTTCCCTGTACAGAAGCCATATCCTCTAAAATCTTAGTCTTCTCCTCCCTTTCTTTCACAAGAGAATCGACCAGGCTTGCCTTATATTTCTCTGCCTGGACTAACTCAGCAGTTTGTATATGATGAGAGCCAGGTATATTTAATTTGTGTTTCAGGGCTATGACCTGCTTTTGCAATTCAGTGATGAGATGACTTTGGGGGTCCGCTTTGCCTTTTTATTTCCCTTTTATTACCTCTTGGAGACTCTGTAGGTCATTAGTGAGTGCACGGGAGTTGATCTTTTCTCTTTTGAAATTTTCCAGCACTTGGTTGTGTTTACTTTGCAATTTTCTCAGAGTAAGGGAGAGCCGCATTACCTCATCTTTAGCATGTCACCAAAACACTGGAACAAATTGCATTTGTCAATTGGCGGAACTTGCGACATATCTATTGCTATCTCTAAGGCTCTGTAGCTGGTGGTACCAGCCTCTGGGTTCAAGACAGCTTCAGTCATAGACATCACCACTTGCTCTTTATCCAAGTCTATCGCAGATGAAAACCTGGTATGGTACTTGTCGACATATCCCTCTAGCTCAGACCAGTGTTTTTCTCTAATTTCCCTGTTCCTTATCTTGCTCTCGCTCAATCCTCGAGAGCTGCTAGCTAAGATGGCTTGTGAGACTTCTGAGAAGTCTGAAGAGGTCGTGCTATCACGTATCACCATAATACCTACTTTTCTCCTGTTTGATTGGTCATAAAATATTTCATTTTGAAGCAGCTGTTCATCTCCCATGCCTTATGCTCCGCTGGTCCCGATTCTCTGTCTTTTGAAAGGGGGAGAACCTTCTCCTGATGCACCAACCTCTGCCACCTGTTTCTGATCTGATTTTCTGGTTGAAGCAGTATCTGCCTTTTCCCCCATCGCAGATGAATCAGTCTCCATCTGCGAAAGCAAAGGCCAGGTTTCAATATTAGCTCGCCATTCGACGAAGGGCCTTGTTTCATGGTTGTAAGGGTTTGATTTAACCTTCTTCCTTCTGTTAGAAATGAGGCCTTTCGGGTCATAGGGCCAACCTTTCCCTTGCCTCAAATCCATGCCTTGAAGCAACTTTTCCACCATGGGAAGGGCATGGCTTAAGTTAACAACGAAAGGGCCAATGATGGTGGAAAGCTTGAGAATAAACCCCTTTTTTGCAGGGAGAAAGTGAAGTTGGTCAGCCTTTAAGGTCTGTCGGAGATACTCCAGAGTGTAAATCCTTCGGGCGGGAAAGATTGGAAATTGGTAGGGAGAAAATTCGGCTCCATAAACCCTGATTTCAGTATAATGATAAAAAAGATACCAGTCTCCAGTGCTTTCAGCTTCACTGTACTGCAACCATTTCCTCAGTTCAGGAAAAATCCTAGGCGGAGGAGAATCATGGATGATAATATAAGCTACGGGTATGAAATCATTCAGGAAATTTGAGTAACCCACCCCATTTTCCAACTTATGCGTTGCAGGACTCCAGTCAAAAACTGGTATTGGCTGAGAGTTTGTCCTATAAACCTTATCTAAACCTAAACCCTCAAATTTATCAGCATGCTGGAAGAGGAAAAGATAAAAGACCAATGAACAGAAATGAAAACGACCCGTGTATGAGAGCTCCTGGAATTGAGTTTGAATGACGGAGGCCAAAAAGTTAGGGATATCTAAAATGACGTCGGGTTGAGACATTAACCACAGAAAGGCTATGCATTCTTTTGAGACTTTCCCAAACCCTTCCACACCTAGGAGACCTGCAATAAGAGCGAGGGTAGGCTGAAGGTATTCTTTGAATAAACTCAGGGGCACTGAATCTGCAGTGGGGAGAGTTTTGAAATTGGAGTCGGTAATAGCAGTGATGAAATCACTCTGTTGCCTCCATGGTAGTTTCAAACACTGATGAGACAGTTTTATTTCAGTAAAACTAGCATAGTTCGAACTGGTAGGATAACAAAGGGATTTTCTGATGATTTCGGGGGAGATGGTGAATATTTTTCCCCCCCAAGAGGATAGGAACATGCCCCGACGTTCATCGTAAGCATCCCGAAGCCAACAAATGAATTCAACCACTGGGTAGACAGGGGGAGTAATTTGATGATACAGACCAAACAAAACGACTCGAAACCTATCTCTTTTTTCCACATGCTTCCTGAATAGCTCAGGCCTGACTCTGCTAATGAAGAATGGGTATTGTGGGTCTTGGATGTTGGCTTGCAAATCTGTAAAAGGTTCGGTTCTAGGGACAGCCCTGGATTCACTGGCTTGGGGAGTTTCAGGCTCTTATTTCTTGGCTATGACTTTACCCATGACCATCATAAAAATTTAAAAACAAAAGGAAACCAGATGGAATGAAAGGGATGGAATACCTACGAAGTAGGAAAAATGCTTGGGAAAACGACGTAGGGTACTGACAACGACTGGGCAGACCTGGTACTGGGCGCTCGATTTTGCATATACAGTATTCGTAAACTGAGAGTATTTTACCACAGTAAATCATGGAACACAGTTATACAGGCCCAAGGTAGCTCAGGAAAAGATGACGGGGTGAAACAAGTAGGGCTGACATCATAAGGACACTAACTATGAGACACGTGGCATTAAGGGATTGGGTGTTAGGCTTTCGTTAGGTGAATACCATGTGTCCGGTTAAATGCCGATACTGGTCTTGGTACCGGATGTCCTAGGAATTACCTTATCGTTGGACCGTGGTAACAACTGTACCTTGGGACCTGGCCCACTAAGGACACAAGGCAATCTTTGTAACAGCTTTTAAACCCATGGCCTTTTCTTCATAGAGCACTCGACTCATGTCATGATCCTTGACACGTCATCATAGATTTGATGGGGGAAGGCTCCGCCTTACCCCCATTGTCTGTGACCCCCCCGGAATTGTGCTTGCATTCCTTCGTCTATGCGTGTGTCGAGTACAAGCGGGTCCCGCTTTATATCCATTTCCTTCACACTTTTTGACTTTCGTTATGCAGATTAAGTCTTTTAACATACTCCCATTTTATTATAAGGCACACTTGCCCCCTTTTTATATATGGCTCATTTAAATTTAATTTCCCCTTCACACCCTTTGAAACATAAGCCGAATTTACTACTGACGGGTAGTCTGCCTTTATAAACCTTCTTCAGACATTAAGGGTTGAATGATATAATCAACAAGTGCAATGTGATTCCATAGTGAATGATGGAGATTAGGAGGGGCTCCATAAGGAATTAAAACATTAGAAATTAATTAATTCATTTTTTGTGTGTTAAGTAAGGAAGGTCGTGAGCCTCATGGGAAAGGGATATTAGTCCTGAAAATATGAAGGAATGATTAATTAATACTTTTATTAAGATGATTTTTCACTAACATTTAATAACTTATTCATAGTAACCCTTAAGTTAGATATTTAATGATCATTTACCAATGAATGTGTGTCATGAAACCATCCTGTGGGGTTTTAACCCACCAACTAGGGTCATCAACTTCAAACATGAATATCTCTCAAACCAGTAGGCCTCTCATGGTGTGCTACATACCAACTGAAACATATTTAAAAGAATAATCCAATTGCATGGATCTCCAAGAAAAACTCAATGAATTTCTACTTTAAAACCCTCAACAAATTCAAGGTATGTCCTTAGTCGAGAGAACCCAAACCCTATGACCCATATTTTCAACAATTCGATAGTGGAGCTTCCGACTTGATGTAATCTAGAAAATTTTGTTGAACCCTTGGTTAAACTGAGAGGGGGGGGGGGGTGAATCAGTTTAAAGCAGTCATGGCCTTGTAAAGCTTTCTTTTACACTTATTTACATCTCCATTTCGTGATCAACTTAATATACAATGGAACAACAATCTTAATAAGTGAGTAACAGGTATTAAGCAGATTAAATACAGAATTTCAACACACCAATCATCACACACCAGACAACATATAAGTGAAACCATAAGGATAAAACCACATCTTATTATTGTTGTGATGTAAAACAAGCTCCAACTCCTCTCTCACCATTGATTTCTGTGGGCTCCCAGCCTACGGGAGGCTACACTACCTCGGTCACGCAAGCTACAACTTGCAGGAGCTCCAAATCATCTAATTTCTGCAGAGAATACAAACCTCTGAAATACCTGTGACTACAACTGGACAACTATCAAGCTACAACTTGATATGGAAGCACCAACTTCCTCACTGTACCAAAAAATCATATGCTGATTTACCTGGATATCAGCTCTGTTTTTCTCCTTCTTTACTTCTGTCCTTCAAGCCTTCAAATTTGCTTTATATCATCTCTAGATCTTCACAACTCCTCTCTCTGCTCCTTCTTCTTCTTACATTGTCTCACTCATTTCTTCATTCTCTCAACCTTATGCATATGTTCGTAACATTAATTTATAGAGGACATCTCATAATTACTTGCATTCCATAGGGAATTCGAAATGAACAGGTATGACTCTTTGCCTTCCACCTTCTTATTTTCTCGCTCAGTATATTTAGGATGTTACAACAATATATACAATTATTACAGTATCAAATTGGAGTTTTGCTTTGCCTGCGGAGACTTGCCTTTACATCACAAACAATAGAAATTCAATAATACATTTACAGTTACAACAAATATATTCAATTCAGCCCTTTCAGCTCTTGGTTTTCCAATTATTTTGTCTTCTCTGCCTGCTGTTATATATCTAACTGTTCTGCATGGGAATGAGTCCTTTTAACTGCACGAGCCTTTCCTTGCCATGTTCAACCTTCTCCTTTATTTTTACGTTATTATCCACCTTTGCTCTCTGAAACGATTTACAAAACAAATTCCACATACTGCTGGACTTGAAATGCTTTACGCTTCGGCTTTGTTCTTTATTGCGTCCTCTCTCTTTATCGCATTTCGGCGATTCAAATATCCCATGTGACTTTCTCCCTCTGATTTCCCGATATGAGATGTGCGAAGGGTCCCACCAAGCTTTATTGTCACTTTATTGCACTTCGAAATTTCAAACACTCTTTGCTATGTGGCTCCTTTTCTTTCTGATGCAATTTACAAAGGGAAAGTCCATACTCCCGGACTTCAAATATTTTAAATAATAGCTCTGAGCTGCATCGCATCCGGCCCCTTTATCGCACTTTGGCGTATCAAAGTGCTATCTCTTCTGAGCTTTGCGATCTACGATATGCGATGAACTTCACATCACCGATTCGCATCGCAACTATGCATTGCATCGCAAATTTGCTCTTACGATCTTCACCCCTCCGATCTTGCGATTTGCGATATGCAGGCCAGGTCCACGTCATCTCCATGTCATTGTGCCACATCACCTTGCCACATCATCGCCACGTCACTGCCATGTCATCTTGCCATGTCATATTGATTTATTTGCGATTTGTGGGGTTAGGTCCACGTCAGCTACCATGTCACTTGCCATGTCATCCCCACGTCATCACATCGCACTTCGCATTTTCTATGATCACTGTGTTTGTGAGATTTTATCTTGCCATGATTGCAATATGTGACCTGACCTACGCTATTGCGATCATCACCGTTGATCTGTCCAGATCTACGATCCTCGTTGCTGCTGGCACTTCCGTTTAATACTCAAGCTCTAGCATAATATCATCTTCGCTTATGATTCTCAACTCTATGGTTTAAACCCCAAAAGAACCATATGAATATTTACGGGCCCATAATTTTATTTCAATGTACCCTTTACATCGTTGATCTAATTGCTCATATATCCAACGACTATACTTCTGGGATTTAGGAGAGTGAGTCCCAGTTCACAGCAGTGCAGAGGCACTCCTTGGTACGGAGTCATCATCGGGCTTGTGCTACCGCAGTGAATGACAACCCTCGATCTAAGATCAATGCTCGATGGGTAGGTCAACTGCAGAGGCACCCCCTTGGTTTAACTATCAGGCTATTTGTGCCCCCGCAGTACCATTGATCCCAGATCAACGTTTAACTGTGCTCATAAGATGCGTTGTTCAAATCTGTGACACCGTTCCAACACCTTTTTTTAACCTCTACACAACTTCTGACGCAAAAATAATCATATCTTAATTGTTGATGATCGAATGGCTATCGCGTTCAATTAACCCCGATGACTTATCGCTCAAAGTCACACGAAACTGGCGGTTTCGTGCCTGTGACGTGTCACAGTCTTTTTTTATCGCGTTCAATTTCAATAAAACCACTTACCACTTGAAGCTGCACGAAAACCATCTGTTGTTTTCCAAAACCACCTTCACTATTCACTGTGATGCTACTCACGGTTCCGCTACACTGTTGCCTCCTAATTCCACATCTAATTTCTTTCGTTACACCTCCTCTGTATACTTGTTCAAACAAACCATCGATTCATTTCACTGCACTATGACTTCTCCTTTACTCCATTGTTCTGCTTTCATGATATCAATCAGTCTTCAAGCCCTCTCTAGAATTCATTCCACGCATGGTTTAACCTCTATATTCAATTTATGTGGTTCTTATCCATCGTTTTCTGTTACAATAAAAAATCCAAATGGGCAGCCACAACCCACTGATACATTAAACCCTGTGTGACATCTCTGCAACAATTCCATTTGAGTCTGATCTGTTCCCTTGTATTGGTGTTGCTCCTTTGTGCTCCTTTGCCATCAATGACAATATTTCCAACAGTCTCCCCCTTTGGCATTGATGGCAACACTCCCATACTTCCTTCAGGACTTCCTCCCCCTTTCATTCTGAGAAGTATCTTGTCTTTTCTTCCTCTGTCTGCTTTACAGAAGACCCTTTCTTCTTTTTCTTGCTTTTCCTCCCCCTTTGAAATCAATGGTAAAGGGTTGCAATTTTCCCAGTGTGGTTTCTATCTTTTCATAATACTCTGATCTTGAGGACCTGTTCCATGCACTGCACCATTGCTCTAGCTCTTTTGTCACAATTTATTAACTACTCTCCCCCTGGAATGATGCTTTCTTATCTGATATTGACTATCTCTTGTCTTCTGCACTGATCCTGTTTATTGTATGCAGCCCCCCCTTTTTTTTTGATTTCTGATCATGTTAGAGAGTAACATCTGTAGATACTACCCGTAGTTTGTCTCTTTGATATTCGAATGGTTCTTTAGCAAGAGGTTTTGTGAATATGTTTGTTGTTTGTTCCTTAGTTGGTACATATTCCAACTTCACTAATTTAATGTGCTACTTGTTCTCTGAGGAAGTGGTACTTTATTGGGATGTGCTTTGTTTTTGAATGAAGTATAGGATTTTTTGATATACTTATTGCACTTGTATTGTCACATTTGATAGAAATAGTTTCATAAATGCTTACCTTCATGTCTTGGAGAGTTTGTTTCATCCACATTACTTGTGTGCAACATCCTGCTGCTGCTATGTATTTTGCTTATGTTGTAGATAGAGAGATAGAAGTTTGCTTCTTGCTTAGCCATGCCACCAGAATTTTTCCCAAATAGAATGCCCCTCCACTTGTGCTTTTCCTGTCATCCACACAATTGGCCCAAACTGCATCTATGTATGTTGTCAATGTGAAGCTTTTTCCTTTTGGATACCATAGACCATAATGTGAAGTTCCTTGTAGATATCTAAATATTCTCTTGATTGCAAGTAAATGGTTTTTTTTTGGTGCTGCTTAATATCTTGCCACACGTCCTACTGCCAACATAATGTCTGGTCTAGAAGCTGTTAAGTATAGCAAACTTCCTATCATGGATCTGTAAAGTTTTTGATCTACATCTGTTGATCCATCATTAGCACATAGTTTGCATACAGTGATCATAGGAGTTGACACAGGTTTGCAGTCTTCCATTTGAAACCTTTTCAGCATTTCTTTTAAGTATTTTTCTTGCGAAATGAATATTTCTGTGTTCTTTTGTTGAATTTGAAGTCCTAAATAGAAGGTGAGCATACAAAGCATTTGATTATATTTTTAAAAGCATTATGTGTACGAGTGAACTCTCCATTGTTCATAAATCTCCTTGGGGTTTTAAGCATCTGTCTTTGTCCATGCATTCTGCACTCCATGGCTTTATGGCTGAACCCCTTACAATAAAAACAGTACCCATGGAAACGATTAGTGTACCTGGTGTAGGGTTGTCCTGTCCATTTGTTTGCTTGAGGTAGTCTTTTCAATTTTTGCATCTTTTGCTGGTTGAAATTGATTATCTTTGTATGATAGTATGCAGCAATATGTCCCAGTTTGTGGCAGGAAAAACAAGTGAATTTTCTCATAGGAGGAAAGAATCTCCTTTGAGATCTTCCAAATTTGTTCAATTGACCTTCATGAACAATTGATCTTTTTGCAGCTACTTGCTTCTTCCTCTCATTCTTTGTCTCTTGATGTTACTGCTTGTTTTTGTTTGTTTCATCACAAATCAAGTTCTTGCTGGATTCTGCTTCTGTGGTTCCTTTTTGAGCTGTTTCGTTATCCTTTACAGCTTTTACAAAAATGATGTTCTTGTAATATTCTACCTTGGACTTACTAGTTTCTCCTTCATATCCTATCCCAGCCTTTATGAGAGGAGACCTTTGAGCATTAAGAATCTTGTCCAACTATTTAGTGCTTGTCATTCGAGGAGTGTTCATTGATAATTCCCTTTGGGTGTTTTCTAGTTTCTTTCTCAGCCACACCACTTCTTCTTCCAATTTCTCTTGCTCCTGATGTTTATCTTTAATTTTCTTTAGCAGAATGTCTTCCACCTTCTTAGCTTATTCAAGTTCTACTTTCAATTGAATGAGGTCTTCTGAATTTGGTACCTCTTTTACACATTTGAGGAGAATGTCTTTCTGTTTTCTGCATTTGAGTTTAAGTCTGTCTATTTCCTCTAGGGAACTTCTTAGCTCCCCCTCAAGATCTACCTCACCTTCTTCCTCATCTTCTAGAAGGAATCCTTCAGACTCTTCCTTGGCCATCAACACAAATTCAGAGGTTCCTTCTTCATTTGAGGATTCATCTGAGTTTTTAGATGCACTACTATCTTGCTGAGCATAAAATGATCTTCTATTGAATCTCTTCCCTCTCTGCCAGTTATTTGTTTTGGTTTTCTCTGTCTCTTGAGTCTGATTCTTTGCTTTCTTAAGAGGACACTTAGATGCATAGTGCCCAACTCTTCCATAGTTAAAGCATTTAAATGGAAGTTTACCTTTATATTTTCCTCAGCCTCTATCCAATCTTCTGACAAATTTGGCCTCTTCTTCATCAGAGCAGGAGCATGTATCTTCTTTTTCTTCTTTTCTCTTATTTTTCTTAAAGGCTGCCTCCCTCATATTTGAATTCCTTTGTGGAAGTCTCATCTCACAGGCTGTTAACTTTCCAAGTAATTGGTTCATGGTCAATGTTTTCCAATTAGGTGTTTCTTCTATGGTAGAAACCTTGGGGTTAAACCTGGATGGTAAATATCTCAATATATTTTGTACAATTACACATTCTCTAATGGTTTCTCCTAGAGCTTTCATGTTATTTACAATTTCTGCAACCCTTAAGAATAAGGTGGCAACATATTTTTCTTCATTCATTTTTATATTTTCAAATTGAGCTCTATAGACTTGCAGCTTGGCAACCTTCACCTTTTTATCTCCCTCATGGATACTTTCTAATGTATCCCATATTTCTTTGGTAGTCTTGTCGTGCATTACTTTGATAAATTCTACCTCACAGGAACCACTTAAGAGAGCATTCATGGATTTTGCATTAGCTACAAAATCTAGTTTGGCATCTTTCTTTGAGTCAGACTCCTTTGGGGCATATCCCAATTCCATAGCAGCCCAAAATTCCATTCCTAGAGACATTATGTACGTCCTCATTCTTATTTTCCAGAAGGCATAATTTGTACCAGTAAACAGAGGGGCTTTATTTGTTGAGCATCCTTCTAAACTAGTCATCTTGGGGACCAAGGATCTCCTTTTAGTTGTTAAACTGATACAGAAGGAACCCGATCTGATACCAATTGTTGAACCCTTGGTTAAACTGAGGGGGGGGGGTGAATCAGTTTAAAGCAGTCATGGTCTTGTAAGTCTTTCTTTTACACTTATTTACATCTTCATTTCGTGATCAACTTAATATACAATGGAACAAAAATCTTAATAAGTGAGCAACAGGTATTAAGTAGATTAAATACAGAATTTCAACACATAATTATCATGCACATAGACAACAGATATAAGTGGAAACCCATAAGGGGGAAAACCACATCTTATTATTATTATGATGCAAAGGAAAGCTCCAACTCCCTCTCACCACTGATTTTTTGTAGGCTCCAACCTACAGGAGGCTACTACCTCAATTCTGCAAGCTACAACATGCAAGGAAGCTCCAACTCCCATTTTTTTTCTGCAGGCTGCAACCTACAGGAGGCTCCTACCTCAGCCAGCTAAAACTGGACATCTATCAAGCTACAACTTGATATGGAAGCACCAACTTCCTCACTGTACCAAAAAATCATATGCTGATTTACCTGGATATCAGCTCTGTTTTTCTCCTTCTTTATTGCTGTCCTTCCAGCCTTCAAATTTTCTTTATATCATCTCTGGATCTTCACAACTCCTCGCTCTACTCCTTCTTCTTCTTACACTGTCTCACTCATTTCTTCATTCTCTCAAGCTTATGCACATTTTCGTAACATTATTTATAGAGGACATCTCATAATTGTTTGCATTCCACAGGGAATTCGAAATGAACAAGCATGACTCTTTTCCTTCCACCTTCTTATTTTCTCGCTCAACGTATTCAAGATGTTACAACAATATATACAATTATTACAGTATCAAATTGGAGTTTTTCTGTGCCTGCGGAGACTTGCCCTTACATTAGAAACAATATAAATTCAATAATACATTTACAGTTACAACAAATATATTCAATTCAGCCCTTTCAGCTCTTGGTTTTTTGGTTATTTTGTCTTCTCTGCCTGTTGTTATATATCTAACTGTTCTACATGGGAATGGGTCCTTTTAACTACGCGAGCCTTTCCTTGCCGTGTTCAACCTTCTCCTTTTGTTTTACGTTATTATCTTCCTTTGCTCTCCGAAACGATTTACAAAAGAAAATCCACATACTTCCAGACTTGAAATGCTTTAGGCTTCGACTTTGTTCTTTATCGCGTCCTCTCTCTTTATTGCATTTCGGTGATTGAAATATCCCATGTGCCTTTGTCCCTCTGATCTCCTAATATGCGATGTGCGAAGGGTCCCACCAGGCTGTATTGTCACTTTATCGCACTTTGGCATTTCAAACGCTCTTTTCTATGCGGCTCCTTTTCTTTCCGATGTGATTTACAAAGGGAAAGTCCATACTCCCGGACTTCAAATATTTTAAATAATAGCTCTGAGCCGCATCGCATCTGGCCCCTTTATCACACTTCAGCGTATCTGAGTGCTATCTCTTCTGAGCTTTTCAATTTGCGATATGCGATGAACTTCAAATTGCAACTATGCATCACATCACAACTTTGCTCTTACGATCTTCACCCCTCCGATCTTGCGATTTGCGATATGCAGGCAAGGTCCACGTCATCTCCATGTCATCATGCCACGTCATCGCCACGTCACTACCATGTCATCTTGCCACGTCTTCTTGATTTATTTGTGATTTGTGGGGTTAGGTCCACATCATCTGGCATGTCATTTTCCACGTCATCACATCGCACTTCGCATTTTCTGTGACCACTGTGTTTGTGCGATTTTCTCCTGCCCCGATTGCGATATGCGACCTGATCTCCATCGTTGCGATCATCACCGTTGATCTATCCAAATCTATGGTCCTCGTTGCTGCTAGCACTTCCGAATAATACTCAAGCTCTAGAATAATATCATCTCCACTTATGATTCTCAACTTTATGGTTTAAACCCCAAAAGAACCATATGAATATTTATGGGCCCACAATTTTATTTCAACGTACCTTTTACACTATTGATCTAATCGCTTATATATCTGATGACTATACTTCTGGGATTTAGGAGAGTGGCTCCCAGTTCACAGCACTACGGAGGCACTCCTTGGTACGAAATCATCATTAGGCTTGTGCTACCACAGTGAATGACAACCGTCGATCTGCGGTCAATGCCTGATGGGCGGATCAACTGCGGAGGCACCCCCTTGGTTTAACTATCGGGCTATTTATGCCCCCGTGGTACCGTTGATCCTAGATCAACATTTAACCACGCTCATAAGATGCGTTTTTCAACTCTGTGACACCGGTCCCACACCTTTTGTTAACCTCTACACAACTTCTGATGCGAACATCATCAGATCTTAATTGTTGATGATCGAACGGCTATCGCGTTCAATTAACCCCAATGACTTATTGCTCAAAATTCACGCGAAACTGGCAGTTTCGTGCCCATGACGTGTCACAGTCTTATTTGATCGCATTCAATTTCAATAAAACCACTTATCACTTCAAGGCCGCGTGAAAACCATCTGTTGTTTTCCAAAACCGCCTTCACTTTTCACTATGATGCTACTCACGGTTTCGTTGCGTCATTGCCTCCTAATTCCACATCTAATTTCTTTCGTTACACCTCCTCCATATACTTGTTCAAACAAACCATCGATTTATTTCACTGCACTATGACTTCTCTTTTACTCCATTGTTCTGCTTTCACGATATCAACCAGTCTTCAAGCCCTCTCTGGCATTCATTCCACGCATGGTTTAACCTCTATATTCAATTTTTGTGGTTCTTATCCATCGTTTTCTATTACAATAAAAACCCCAAATGGGCAGCTGCAACCCACTGATACATTAAACCTTGCGTGACATCTCTGCAACAATTCCATCTGAGTCTGATCTACTCCCTTGTCTTGTTGCTGCTCCTTTGTGCTCCTTTTCCATCAATGACAATATTTCCAACAAATTATTGGGAAGCATTCATTAAAAATTTGAAATAAATGATTAGTGTTTCAATCAAAATCAAACGTAATCAAACCCCAGGGTTGAAATCAACGATAACAACATCTAATAATCCCCCCCCTTATCATTGATGGTAACGCACATACTTCTTTTGTATGGAAACAAACTTACTACTTCTAAAATATCGAGAGGGGGGAGAATCAATATTTCTTAGCAATTAACAGTTTATTAATATTTTTGAGAGCATTAGTTAATCTTTAGCATTATTATTATCATTATTATTCAATATCAGATATCAAAAATAGTAAACATCACCATACAACAATGCACGAGATAAAGATAATAAACACGGAGATTTTTAGGCATAAAATACCCTTTGAATCAAAACCCACTGAAAACTTCTTAGTAATTCTATTTTATTCTTTTAAGATAAAATAATTACATCAAAATTTCAACTCCAAATGAAGGAGGCTCCAACACCCTGGCTTACGAGCACCAACCTGAAGGACGTACCGACAACCTATTTTTTATCAACACCCACTAAAATGACACACCAACGCTTAATGTTTTATTAGCACCCACTAAAAGGATGCACCAAAACCCTACTAAAAGCTCCAACTTGCCCTAGCACCACCCTCATGAGCTGAAGTGTTCTCAGGAACCAACCTAAAGGTGACTCCAATCACCTACCTCACACCACCCAACCATGTTGAAGAGCTGGCGAACCACATTTTGACAATTTTTAGACTGGATCCCTTTGTGCTCTGAATCAATATAAGAATTTTATATAGAAGGTAACATTATATTGGTCAATATGAATATCCTATAGAACACTACAACATTGTTCCAAATGGAAACTAATTGCTACACAATATTGTTCCAACACTACTCAAATTGATCACTGCATTTCATTTCTCAAACAAACCACTTTTCATAATTGACCACTGCTCAAAAATGTCATATCACTGCATATAAAACCATGCTGCCAGATTAGCTAACAACTCCACAACTTGACCAATGCTCATCACCGTAGAAACTTCTACCATTGACCACTATGTAATTCTCATGAATGAATAACCATTCAAGGATTCATAAAGCAGTCTACCTAATTTCTTGTATTGTTGCAAGTGTTGGAGACACATGTCTGATGAAGATGGAAAAAACCTAGATGTGCTAGGTCATCCCTATGACCTGCTTCCAATTCTCTCAAACACTGCCCGAGTAGGGATACAAGGATATGTATTATCGTTGCTACCATTGATTACAATTCATACACTACTATCCATACCTCATGTCAGTAAGATATTAAAAATCATTCTGATATTTTCATGTTAAATATCATTAATGAGTCAAACACTACTACTATCATTGTCAAATTTATATCATCATTATCAAGTCTCAACTTTACACAAGAATGGTTATCTAATCATTATATATCCAAACGATGTTAGAAATTATTCAATACAACTACATACTATGTAGTAGATTCAAATTCATTTTTACATAATTTACAATATCATTGTGATTGTCTTCACGATGATGTACAATAAGCCCTTACTGCCTCATGAATATACTTCAACATTGATCCCTAACTATTTCTAGACTACAGGCTTATTATACAGTCAAGTTATCATTGGTTTTTTTGCATCCTTTTGTCACAAAGATTGGAATTTTACAACTACTTATTCAATATGTATCATCGAGGTTTTCTATCATAGGTATGTTATAGGTTTGTCATATGTCTAGGATGTGGATAGATAGGATCATTGTAGTATGCAATATTACCATAGTTAGGTGTTACATGATAATGGCAAGGTTATTATTGAGAAAGGATAATAAATTATACTTTCAGGTCTTATTTATGCCAAGTCACTATCAATTAATATATTTTTATGTCAATTCACTATGAAGCATATATAGAACCAAATCAAAATAAAATTCAATGGTTGACTTAATGCATTTATTCCTTGAAGATACTTACTGATACACAATGAGATCATAGAGAGAATTATAGCCATATATTGACAACCATATTTGATCATTATTTTAATGGTAAATCTTAACTTCGTTGCCCTAATAGTTCTAAAACTTTGGTGCCCTATATGACTAAGCCACTATTATAGGCCCTACAAAACTTGGGACAATATTTGCCCTAACAAAACTATAGAAAATTATACCTACACTTAATTTCAAAATGAGACAACAATTGTTTTGTGTTTTGTGCCCTAGTCATCCTTCACCTTGAAAAAGGTATACATTAATAAAGTATACTAGTGAATGATTCAATTATCTTAAGTTAAGAGGGAATTATAACAATTTAATTGAACTCTATTGAAAGAATCGATATTACATTGTATTACAATAATTTTTATCTATGTGTCAAGCGACTCTTAGTTTTTTTATACAATCCATCTGAAATTGAATGTCTAATTCATTTGAGAATGTAGATCCATGCTATGTCACATTTCAACTAGATAATTTTTTCAATGAATTGCATTCTAGAACAACTATACTAAAACATTATCCAAAACAAGTACACAAACCTTACTTGGATTATGATCCTCTGGACTGGTCCAACGAATTACCCTTTTCCAAGTATAGAAACAACAAAACAACCTGACATAATCACCTAAATACAAGAAAAAAAAAACCATTTTTCCTATTATACATCATTTTCTATAGTAGGACGAAAATATATTTCATAGATAGACTAGAAATTACAAATATAAGCATATAGAATTAGTTGAGATTTGATGTGTTAGGAGAGTATACTAAATCTCCTTTTTACAGATTAAGTACTGAGTGCAATGGAATTCCACAGTGAATGTTGTATATTAGGATGTGATCCATAAGGAATTAAACATTAGAAATTAGTTAATTCATGGCTTGTGTGTTAAGGAAGGTTGTGAGCCTCATGGAGGAGGGATATTAGTCCTCAAAATATGAAGGATACTAATTTAATACTTTTCTTAAGATTATTTTTCACTAACATTTAATAACTTATTCATAGTAACCCTTAATCTAGATATGTAATGATTATTGACCAAAGAATGTGTGCTATGAGACTATCCTATGGGGTTTTAGCCCACCAAATTGGGTCATCCATTTCAAACATGAAAATATTTCAAACCATGAAGCCCCTCAGGGCGTGCCACATACGAAAAAAAGCATATTGACAAGGGGAATTCATTGGCATTGATATCCAAGAAAAAATCAATGATTTTCCACTTTAAAAAATCTCAACAAAGTGTGGTTAGTCCTATGTGTGGGGAAACCAAACACTTGGACATGGATTTTCAACCGTCCAATAGTGGAGCTTCCAACTTGATGTAATCCAACAATTACTGAGAAGTGTTCATTAACAATTCAACCTCAATGGTTGGTGTTTCAGTCAAAGTCAAACCCCAGGGTTGACATCAATGACAACACCATCAAACATAGATTAGATTTTCCTTGATATAGTAAGACAATTAAAGTTTCAATTTCCTCTTTTCTTGAAAAGTTAAGTTCAATACTTTCCTTAGAATTTTGCAAAATGGTCTCTACACATCTCAATTCACTTCATTGAATCAAATCAACAAAGGAAGGGTAAATTGCATGTAGGAAACATAGTTTCGACACCTTTTAATGTTGTATGAACCCCACGCTGATAATTAAATTTTCTAGCCTTGGGATTTGAAGCATTATTATTGCAATATTGGGGCTCATCAACAAATTTTGAGGGTTATAATCAAAATCATGTGAATATTTGGGATGAAAGTATGGTATATATACAATGCTCTTATAACAAATAAATCCACACTTTAGTAAGTCCACACTAGAAATCCACACTTTAGTAAGTCCACATTAGAAATTTTTTATTGATATTTGGGACCTTCTCCTTTAGATTTTCCATATGGAAAAAAAGAAGTGATGGCAAAACTTATAGGGAATGCCTTTAAGGAATAAAAATTTGGGAGAAGATTAGGAAAATCTATATATAGGTATAGGAGACACTACAAAATTCACATGGAAAATACAAAGCCTGACATGATCAACACATATTAGAGAAGACATTTAGGATGGGAGATAGGGTATGGTTATATTTGAACAAGCAGAGGATACAATATCTTGCTAAGAAAATCAAGGATATACAATACGGTCCCTTTGAGACACTAGAGGATGTTGGAGATACTTCCCATAGATTGAGTATACCTCCATACACGAAAATTTATGAGTGGTGGATGAAGATAATATAAAACTCTATGATCCTTCCATATTAGATTAGGAAGAGGAAAAATTCCTACCTTCTATAGAGTATTTGGCACAAGATGCTCACATGACCATATTTAGAACAATGGCCCAATTTGGTAAATTGGGGTCTCAAACCTTCTAGGAACAGTTTGAGGCATAAAATGATGTTTTTTTAGTAAAACATTTTTTATTAAGTGCATCACCATTTGTGCTATTCGACACACATGGATATTTCCAATAGTACAAGAATTGCCCCAATCATAGTCCATATGAAAAATGTATACCACTCAGAAGTTGACCTTCCTGTTTTGACCACCATAATTCAAGAGGATACCATTTCAGTTTCGATTACTCATGGAAAATGGGATAACCTCTTGATAATGATGAAGAATACTCTAGAATATTCCAAATTGTACATCTATCTAAGAGTTGGAGTCAAACATAACCACTAATAGGTTTTTGGGTTGATTTATAACTAGGCCACTACAAGGAAAATGGGTTCCATTCATTTTTAGTGCGTTTTGTTCCATACACGAGCATGGTATCCAAGAGGCATCGGGAGAGAGCACAAAAGAGTATTTTGTATTGTATTTGTCCATGGGCCATAGGCCTTACTTATTTGTACTTGCATAAATTTTCTATTAAGAGAAAGTGAGTAGAGTGACCTCATGTTAGAGTTAGGTTTTGTACAGAAAGGGTTTCCCAAGATATATATTGTTTCAATTGTGGTTTGTGGGTTTTTATTTCATTTTTCTCTATTTCCTACATAATTATAATTCACGTGCATACAAAATAAATAATAATTAAAAAATCCATAATCTAAGGGGAAATAAACCCTCATAGTGTAGATTCTATACTCTGATATATTTTAGTAGATTTGCTACAATGGATTGTCCAAATCACTTGATTGCTGCAATGGATTGTCCAATTTTCTACTTTAAAAATGTAAAAATGGATAACTAATAATATAATGATCCAATCCAAGTTAATGAACATACATTCCTTACTATCATCCCGTTATAATTCCTATATGGTGATCATCAGCGCCATTTCAATGAGGGGTGCCCAAGGAAAATTTTAACAACGAAAAATTATCTTGAAGTTTAAAAACATTGGCAAATTTCACTAGTCCCCAATATACAAACTATAAAATTTAATTTTATTAATATATTTGTAAAATTATTCAAATTTACAATGACTTTATATATATTCTCTATATCATGTTGGCGATTTTTAAGGCAAACCAATTTTATATTGTAAAATTTGGCTAAATCATTTTTAGAAAAAATGGAAATTGGCGAATATTGTTTTTGGAAAAATCATGGAAAATCAACCTACCTAGGAATATTAGCCCCTAAAATTTTCCATGGGATACCAAATATAGTCGAAATTCATTGTTCATTTATTTTTCAAGGAGGCCAAATGAGAATATAGAATTTCACGTGTTATCACTAAGCTGGTACAAATGGTCTCCTCCACTAGACAACCTAGACTAACTTTTTCAAACCAAATTCTAGCTGAAAATTAGCCATTTTAGACAAAGAGGGCTCTCTCAAAGATATTGATAATCTTATGTAAATGAAGCTCACAGATGGCTAACTCTGATAAAAGTGTTTTAAGTGTGTTTTTTTTTAGGTGAAAAATGTATAGAATTCACTACCATTGGGCTTATGGAGTCAATGTTAAGAAACTCATTGACATGGTTCTTCTTGTGGAAGCTAAGGCATATATAGATGTTTTTATGAAAAGGAAATACACACAAATACATAGTATTTTAATGATTGAAGGAAGTTAAAGAATGATGTACATGAATTCTAAGTAATCAAACATCAAAGTACTGAAGGAAAAATAACAAGATACATAGGACAAGTGCTCATGAAAACATCAGATAAATATCTGGTGAAAAAAGAGTCAACATCCACTGTATATTACTGATCAGAATTTTTTTACAATATTAGTAGTGTAAATAACATCATTCAAACCTTTATAACTCTAAAACTCTCTCATTTATAGAGTAAGGACTCATACAAATGATTTTCCACTCTTCTCATTATTTGGGTCCCGTGATTTGGAAGATTGGTAGACCAAATGAAAAGGTAACATGGAACCAGTCTTTGCAGTCCTAGGACCTAGCCTTCCTGGAATCAGAGAGGGCTCTCTCTATTGGGTGCAAAGGATGTGTTCTTTTTTCTCTAGGGTTTTGATTTTAGGCTAGTTGTTAAGTGTAGGGTTTTGATTGTTTTGGTTGGGAAAGATGGTCAAGTGGAATAGGAGGAGTGATAGTATGTGAAAGCCATTGAGCTATGGAGTCAAATAAAAGTCAAGGGTGTCTCAGTAATGAATCAGAGTGCAAAGCAGGGCCAATTTAGCAAGGTGAAAGAATCCTTAAGGTTTATGAGTGAGGTGGAATGGACATCAAGTTTCTGAATTAGATAGGGCAAAGGGAAATTAAGAATCCTTTGTCAAATACCTAAGAACAAGAAGGTATTGAATATGATTAGCACAAGATACTAAGCACGATCTAGGGAAAACCATTTACTCTATGATAATATATTAAACCAATAAACATCCAAGATAAACATTCTAGTGAAACATAGAAGCATTAGAACTCCTAACTTTAGAAATTCACCTTCAGAATTTGGGGAAAACACATAAGATAGCACAATAACTCAATTTATGAAGAGGGAACTCATAAAAATCATAAACAAAGCCATAATAACTCTGAAACAAGTTGATAAGCATGGAAAAAGGGCAAGATCAAATGAGACCTCTTTGACTTAACCTAGCAGACAGTATTTCAAAGAAAGGCTTCAAGATAGGGTTTTGAAATTTTCAAACAAGCAGGGCATACCGTGAATCATATTTGTAAACTAACATACTAACCATTCATGAAACAAAAACAAGTTTTAGTGAACCTAAGGAGCAATCAATAATTCCTTAAGTAGACCAAACAGAAGAAAACATCAAGGCTATAACAAACAGGAGGATTGAGGTGCCTCCATGGGCATGTCTCAACCTATACTTTTTTTATTTATAACAGCTAAGAGAAATGAAACACAATGAAAAAAAGGAAAACAATAGACAAATTAAGAAGACATCACCATTCACCAAGCTAAGGAATCCTGCAAACAAGCTTCTCCATCATCAAGCCAAACAAGCCATTCATCAACTCCACAATCCCAATTTCCTCTTCAAGCTCATGAAACCATGTATATTTCTCTCAAAGCTCATCAAAATCCAACCAAAATACATATGGTCCTCATGCTCTATTTATGGAGAAAAGGAGGACTAAAACCCTAAATGTGGTAGGAAAATGTCAAATATAACCATAAATGTCATTTATGGCCAAGAGACCATGTAAGGCCCAAGGCACATAATATCCTAAGAAATAAATTCCATAATAACTATTTGCACCTAATTCTAGAGTGTTTTTCCCCAAAAAACTCGAAAATATCATTTTGCATTAAATGAGTGTGTTTTTTTGACTTTTGGTCCAAAACACACTAGACAACCTCTCTGCACAGCGCCACTTCAGCAAAAAATAGGGTCTCTTGTGGTTGAGTTTTGGACCCCTTCCTGATACTGGATTTGGCCCCGTGATGGCTCGTTGGAAAGCCTGATGAGTCTAATTTCCATAAAGGCTTGAGATGTGATAAGTGAGTTCCATTTACCTATTCAAAAACCAATTTTCCCAACACTTCTCTGTGCGCAGCACCTGGTCTGAAAATGAGGCAGAAAGGTCAAAATTTTGATTTTTTTTTACCTTTTGGGGGGTGAAAACTGCTCCAAATGGTCTGAAATTTGGTGAGCAGACTATTGGTGATGTGAGGAACCCAAAAATGAAAATTTTGCAAGCTGAGGATGCACCAAATTTGTGCGTAGCACCTAGGGCGCTGCGCATAGAGGCCTCAAAAATTCAAAAGGAAAAAATTTGCTCAGAATTCCCTCAAATTTGGTGGAAAAATTCTTCAAGGGGTTTGAGAAGCCTGTGGAAAATCTTGAGTCATGTTTCTAAGTTTTTCTTGGTCTTTACCTTCTTTGAGTGCTTGAATTTTAATGAAGAAGTGTGATGGTGGCTTTGTTGTTGGGGTCATCGTTTTCACTGGTACCCTCTACACTTTCACCACTACCATCTTGCTCATCATGAAGACCATTCTCCTCTTTGTCTTTAGCACTGCCATCATCTTCATTGGTGTTCATACTCTCTAAATCTTGCCTCACTTTGGCTCTGTCCTTCATTAATGTGCTCTTCTTTATCATTCCCTGCACTGTCACTTTGGTTTTCTTTGTCATGAAAGGGTTGATTAGTGTAATGACAACCATGAATATTTCCTTGGCTGCCTTGCTCATCATTGAATGTTATGTTTGTGCTATTTCCTTGGTCATTGCCTATATCTTCAAACTCTGCTTCAGCCTCATTATCAGCCTGTTTTTGGTCTTCTATTTCCTCATCATCTTCCTATATTTCTTCAAGTTCATCATCTTCATTTATATTTTCAATGTTTGTACTAAGATTAGGCTCATTGTCATGTTCATGTACATTTTTCTCTTGGTTGTCCTATTCATCTTCTTGCAGACTATCATGCTCATCCTATTTATCAATGTCTCCTTCTTCAAACTCTGTTCTTGGCTCATCTGTGAGACTTACTGCTACCTTTAACACTTTCATATTATCACTTTTTTTGCTGTCTTCAGTGTTGTTACCTTGGTCTTAGAGTTGATCATAAACATCTAAATTTGATTCACTATGGCCCTGTTCATCATTTTTAGAAATCTGATCTGAGCCATGAATGTTGTCATGACTATCATGAATTTCTCCCTTGTTTCTTTTCTCATCACCGACTGTCCTATCAGTGTATTTTCTTTATCACTATCTCCTTCTTCAAACTCTGTTTGAGATTCATCATTTCCTCTCTTTAAATATTAGCATCCTGTTCATCATGACCATGGCTCACTTTTTTGGGCATCCTTGACAAAGGGTTTTTAGTTTGGTGAGAGTTTTTAGGCCTAGGGATGAAGAAATGAGTGATGGAGAGGGCAGATTTTTAGCAAATGAGGGCAAAGTGAAGTAATCAAGGAATTTTATTAAAGTGTTTAGAAGCAAGCTTAGCTTGCACTGAGTGTTATCTACACAAATGACTACCTTCCAATTGGTAAATCCTACCTTTGGAAGCTAAAATATTTGTTTTTCATGAAGACTAGGGTTTGGGCACATTAGGACTTTAAACTTTTCCTTTGATTGCGTATGTAAAGAGATCAATTTAGAAGGCAATAAGAGGGACCACTAACCTTGTTTAACTTCGTGCAGGGGTTTGGAAGTAGAAAAAATTTGATTTTGGCAATTTCTGAGCAAATTTGACAAAGCTTGCCCTATGCGCAGTGCCACCTGAGTGGCCGTTCAGGTCGAGCCCTCCTGTGTGTAGCTCCGGGTCGCGTCGGGCTATGGGCAAGCCTATGCGTAGCACCGGGTTGATTATGGGTGAGTCGGGCAGGTAATTGGGCGTGTCGGGCCCCTCAGAGCGTAGCGCTGTGTGGAATGGTGAGAAGGCGGACTGGTCTGAGCCTGTGCATAGCGCCCTGTCCGGTGCGTAGCACCTCACTCTCGGTGCAACGCAGTGTAATTTAGCACTGCAGCTACCTCCTCTATGTGGAGTGCCAATGACTAGGTGCGTAGCACCTTTTTCAGTGCATAGCGCCTCAAAATTTTACCGATTTTGCATAGAAAAAACCCATAAATTGCTTCAACCCTTTTCATGAGCTTCAAAGCCTGCAAATAGTAAACTTGTGATTGTTTTGATACTTTCACCTTGGAACCTTTCAGTCATGTATCTTTTATGCCTTTAGTTTGTATGGTGGATAGACTAAAAGAAGGATTTTTCCCTTCCTCTAACTGATATGATGTCATGTTTTTCACTGTGAATCAGTGGAGACCAATTTTCCTGTAGGTAAGCATTTATGACAGTCCTGCAAAAGTGTCATTTATGTTTAGCTATATTTTGCAGAATATGCTTTTTATAAGGAAACCCTTATTGTAGTATCAATTTTTAAACCATTTGTGTCTCCCCTGGCCACTTCTGTTTTTGCATGTGCCTACACAACCTTTGATTTTGATCACTGTCTTTTTTGGAGTTTGACACTTATTTTTTTCAATTAGTGAACCTATGCTTGTCAAAATTACCTATTTAGGCATTTTACCTCATGCTCGTCTCCTTTGATCCTTCATTAAGACCTCTGGCTGTACTTTTGAATCTTCTGGCCTTTACACCGATATTCCTTGCCCTTTTTGTCCCTTTGGTGAAGTGGGATGCAGTGCCTCTTTGTAAAACCCTAGAAGGTAGCTTGAAACCCTTTGAAGCCATCTGTTGTTATGAAGGAGGCTTAATCATCATCTTTTGACCAGTTTTGTTAATCTTCCAAACTCCTAGGTTTTAGGGCTTCTTAGAAAAAGGTAAATAATGTTGTCTTCTAAGTTCTCAAAAGCTTCTCAAACATCATTTATTATTTCTAAAGACCTTCAATTTTCCATTGGAGTAGATGTGGCATTTGCCTTTGTAGCCCTAGTACTGATTCTTGGTTTGGCCAAAGCAGTCACAAACCCTAATCTTCTTCAAAAATAGGCCTTGCTAGCTTCTTCTTTGCTATGGATACCTTCAGTAGTGATGTCATCTTATTACCTTACCTCTTGCTGGGCTAATGGACATTTGATTATTTTGCAGAAATGTAAGCAAAGGGCAACTGTCTCCCTGCAAAATTTGTGCTTTAGGCCGAAAGCCTTCTTTGAATGACCTCTTTGATGAGTTTTGGATAAAATGACTTGTCCCTTTCTTCTTTGAATGTAGTCTCCTTGTAGAGATAGAACAAAGATTTTGGGATACCAAATCCACCCTATGACTCATGAAGCCCTAGGTGACTTAGTGGAGGGTTTCTTAGACTTGGCTTTTGGACTGAAACTTAGGATTTGGGGTCATCAAATGTAAGATAGATTTTATGGTAAACTGATGTATTGAAGATCCAAAATCCAATGTACTTGATTTATCTAAAGATCCTACATAGATATTTTGGAGATCATCAAGGCTTGGGGTATTTTTGGGAGACATAATGGAGTTGTTTGACTGGTGGTCTTAAGCAGCCGTGGGGGGTTTTTAGGCAAAGAAAAAAAAGAGGATTTGGGTTAAAGGTGACAATATATAGACAAACTGAGTGACATGAGACCTCAATGGGTTTTCTAGGACTGGTAAGCAAAGATAGACATTATGGAATGATGAAATAGTGAAAAATTATCTTAAGGATAATGAAGGCAGTGAGATTTCTAGAACTGACAATGTCTATAAACTTTGTTTCTAGAAATCTTGGGAAAATCATTTAGTCATCAAAAAAGGAAAAAATTACTGATGACTAACACTCACTTCAAATTCCCACCTCAGAGACCTATTTCAAATAGGATTACATCACTTGGAGACTTCCTAGGGATATTTCTGTTTTGCAGAGTTTGATTACAAAAAGGACTCTTATTTCATTAAATAACTCAACAAATCTATTTAATAACCCTTATCAACTGCAAAAAACTAATTTTTTGAGTGTACTAGAGTGTTGATGTGTCATTATGCCACGTGGATGATGAGCTGGACCTCCTCCAAGTCAAATTTTACATTTTTTTCATAAATCTGGTTAGTGAAAATTCTGAAAAATAGGCCTCCAATATGAGTGCATAATTACCCAGATGGCTTTGCAGAAACTGAGAGAGGTTTTTCTAGATGTTCTTGTGATGAATAAAAACCTCGTTCCTATTTCCAAAATTATTTTTCATCTGGTAAGAAATGAAACTTGAATTTGACTGCTAAAACAATCATGTACAGAAAATTTCAGGAGAGTTCGTAGCGAAGAGTTTGTAGCATTTTCTATTTGTATTTCTGCAACCATTTTGACTTCTCTGACCATTGGAGGGTCTTCCTTGGGTGTAATAATCTAAATAAATTCCTCTAGAACCCTATGCCATGTATTTTTTGAAGGATTTTTAGCTTAATGAAGCCTACAACAAGTTCGTAGCGAAAACTCAACCTCAAGCCTGGAGCACGCTACGAACTCACCTAGTTTGGAAGATTTTTTGTAATTTCTCTTTTTTTTTCCCAAAAACCATCTTTTAAGCCTACATATGTCTTGTGATAATAGCTTAAGAAAAAAAGTGACAAAAAATGTGTGGCTTACCATGTTTAACATCAGCATCTTGCATAATCACTTTAAGACAATTTTTCTTCAATTCGACTTGTAGCATCTATATCGAACCAAAATGACATGCTAAGGTGTTGAAAACTAATACACTAGAGTTAAGACCGTGAAATACTTCAAGTTGAGATGGTGAGTTGTCCAATTGATGAGTTGGCATGCTTTGTTTCCTTGATGAGATGTCATACACATGAAGTTTGACAGTTGAGTTGCCCCCTTGAACAAATGGCCCAATGACATTTCTTGAACTCATTTGATGATTCAGTTACCTCCTTACATGCATTTAATGCCTAAAAATTATCACAAACTCATAACGCTACAAAACAGAGCATTAGGCAAGTTCGTAGTGAATTCTGACTATTTTACACTGATTTTTCTACGAACGTGGGTAAAAGTGTCAAATTCACTCTAATGACCATATTTTCTCATGCATGAGATATTTTTGGATTTTTATTTGACTTTGAATCCTATCACATGAATGATGACCATTAAGACCCCTCACATATGTGCATTTTTTTGAAAATTATGAATTCAAAAGACCCTATTCAATTTTAATTGATCGGACCTAATTAACTTAAGACCAACCAAATTTTATCATGGATAATAGTGGCTCCAATGGGGATGTTGCATCCCTGTGGTGCATCAAATAACCAATAGACCAGGTGCCTTATCCATTGGGTTGATCCCAACCTCTTGTTATATTCTTTATCTTGCATTCGTCCCTTGACACGCTCTTGAAGAAAAAAAACTTGTACAAACTTAAAATTGCAACTACAATCTTCAAACTAAATTCTGAAAGAGATGCTTGCCCAACAAGCTTATTTATGTACATACCAATCCTACTCTAACACCTGAAAACCAAAATTTCAATTTCAAGCAACATGAAATTTCTAGTATAGCCAATCAAAGAGTTGATCCAATGCATGGGCTTCTTGATTGTACTTAAACAATATTGGAAGTGAGTCATCTATTGGAAACTTGGAGTGAAATTTGAATCCCTGCTCCATAAGAAATAAAAAAATTGTCTTGGCTGATTATAGCAACAAACTTACCATTGTATCTTGGAAACCATGAAAAATCGCCTTTTCTTGATGAGTAAAACCATGAGAGATGAATCCATTCATAATTGATGGATTCTTTTTTCCTATGTCTTCAATTCCAAGAACATCATCAAATAAAAAGGCAACAATAAATTTGTCTTCCCTTTCTTGTAAATCACAAAACCATCCATGCATCCTTGAAGATATTCAGACATGACATCTATATTGTGTGTATCAAAACTACTCTTTTTCTTATCAAACAAATAAGATATAATCTTTGGCAGTTTTTCTTAAGGATTGTCATCTTGATTATGAACACTCAAAACTCCTATACAAACAACTTTATGCATATCATCCATGTCATTGTTATGATCCGCGAATAGAATAGGTAAAACATGTATATTCATCTCTTCATGTAGCTTGAGTTTACCCAAAAGTGAACTTTCATCACATGTTACTTGACTATTCAGAATTTTCATGCATGTATTTTTAACAACCTGATATTCAGGAGTTTCTTCTTGACATAAAATTTCAGAAAAGGAATGGGCTGAAAAACAATTTGAATGATTTGGCTCATACCTTTCACTGCATATAGATTGATAAGGCTGCAAATCCTCATACATTTCATGTAATATAACTTGACTATGAAATTTCTCATCTATTTTATCTTCAAGTAAAGAAGGCACTTCTTCTTGTTGGAAACCTTCTTGATTATGATGAAAAATAACATGCGAAGTGATCCGGATTTATGCAAGAATGCAACAGAATACAGAAATAACCATAAACATAGAAATACAATGGAAATAAGGCTTCATTTCATTAATATCAAATCATAGAAATATGCTTACAAACATGATGGAAATAAAATAGCTAGGGTGCTGGTAGCGAATCTCTGAGAAGAGATGTGGTGACTACAGACCTCTAAACTATATTACAATGAGGCTCGAGGGCCTATTTATTATGGAGAAACAATGAAGAATTCTAAACGTCCAAAAACCTAACCCTAGGAGATGAAGCGCCAAAACTATGGGCCCCGTTTGGGTAAATTGGTGTTTCAACTTCCAAGGGACGTAACTTCAGCATACTATCTCCGTTTGGGGCTTCAAAATGGCTCCGAAAGTTCAGAACCCGAAAAACTGCTAAAAATAGTAAGTTGTGAAAAAAAATGAAAGAGACAATGGTGGGGCCCCAAGTGGAATAGGCGGGTGGCCACCAATATCCACCTGGATCATTCCTCCCCCCTTAGGAAGCAATGGTCCCCATTGCGTTGAGTTCCTCCATGAGATGAGGGAAAATTTCACAACTTGGTCCTCAGAACCACCTCTCAGCAGAGTTGGCCAGCTTTGACAACCCGATACAGTTGGATCTTCTGTCAACGAGTGTTCTTGATTTGCATGTCCATGATACAGTCTGTGGTGGCCTGTTCAATGCAGTCTAGGTTTAACTCTTTTGGTGTGAGTTCTTCTGCAATGTCAGAGGTGTTCAATAGAGGTGGGAAGTAGGGACGAAGGCGGTCTACATTGAATACTGGGTGTAGACCAAGGAATGGTGGAATACTGAGCTCGAAGGCATTATTCCCTACAACCTTGGTGATGGTTTACGACCCATATCGGAGCGGGCGAATCTTGCGGTGGGGTCCAGTGAGGCGCTCCTTCTGCAAATGTAGCCACACTTTTTCTCCCACCTGGAAGTTGTGTGGCACCTGATGTTGATCATGTCATTGCTTGTACTTAGCATTGGCTCTATCCAATATTTCATGAACCTGTTGGCGGATGTCCTGAATGCACTCGATGAATTTGTTTTCTTTGTCAGCTTCAGACTGGACATGAGCCGAATTGGCCTGAGTAGCTATAAATGGCATGGCTACGTCAATGGGAAATAGTGGCTGGAATCCCAAGCCCACCTGAAAGGGGCTGTGGCCGGTTGAGCTGTGGAGAGTGTTGTGCCTCAATCTAGTCTCCTAAACTGAGTTCATTTAATTGTCAACCAGGATTTGTAAACTGCTGAAGTGAAATGTACCATATGTACCTAGGTGCTTGTTTCCTAGTGCGTTGTATGTAGTGTTTTGTGATGCTTTGGTCTTTATGTTGATTATGATGTTTTGGTCTTTGAAGCCTATGCTTACAATGAAAATGTCAGAAAACTAATAAAGTGAGAGTGATAGAAACACAGTTGAGCCTAATGTATGGAATGGAAAATGTAATCAAAAACACTGAAACAACATCTAAACTATGACTGAATAGAAACAAGAGCTTGATGATGACTTTTTAAACAAATGACACAAACTAGACTTTGAGAAATGATCACTTAAATATGCAAAATTTCTAACTAGACAATCAGACACTAATCATGATGCAACATTCTATTCTAAACTCATCTATTCATGACTAATTTCTAGTTCTATTCTGCAATTTCAATTGAAGGTCAGAGTCTATTCTTTAAGAGTTATTGGTTTCTTTTCAGGGTAGTTCTGTTGAGGAAAAGCTCTGTTTATAGTGAGGAATTTGCGGAGATATTTCAGACCTTGTAATGATGTTATCTTCTATTCCTAAAGTTATGGATCACTGATAGTTTTCAGAACAAAAAGATATTTGTAAATAATGAAGGCTGTTTTATGAATCCTATCAACTAAAGTGATCTACTGTGCAAAGGGTGACAATGTGACTATGAGATGTAAGTGCAATGAATTAATTTAAACATGAGCTTAAGATGCTTCTGAACTAGAACAATGTTAACTATAAGCCATCATCAAACTTTGAAATGAAGTAACTGGACATGAATTAAATGCAAAATGAAACTCCGGAGCATTCTAATTAACATGCATTATTCTATGAAGTTACACAATCAGTTTGTTCATCATGAGGGATATTTTGGAAGAGTTCCTTCTTGTGGAAGAGGTAGAACAATTTTGACTGTGGACTTGTATGCAATTGAAAGCAATGAACTGAAAGCAAATGAAACTAAGTTGTCACATCACAGTCATATCTTGAACTTCTTAAGGATGTCTTGGAAGAATTTCTTCTTATGGAAGAGTGATTAGGACAAGTGAAACTATTATAGTGAAGACTAAAAACTACAACTAATTCCTATGACACTATAGCTATTCATCATTCATTGTTAAGATTTATTGGAAAAATGTCTTCTTGTGAAAGAACTATGATGAATATAACTACAGTCTCTAGTTAAAAAAATAGATACAACTCCTATCCTACAGTACCATAGTCATTAAACATTCATTGTTTTGATTTATTGGCAAAGTGTCTTCTTGTGGAAGAACTGGAACAAATTATGACTACAGTAGCTAGTTAAAATAAATACAAATCCTATCCTACAGTACCATAGTCATTAAACATTCATCATTTTGATTTATTGGCAAAGTGTCTTCTTGTGGAAGAACTGGAATGAATTATGGCTACAGTAGCTAGCTAAAACAAATACAAATCTAACTGATATCCTACAATACCATAGTCATCAATCATTCATCATTTTGGTCTGTTGGAAGAATGTCTTCTTATGGAAGAACTGGAACTAATACGACCACAGTATATAAAACACAACAACTACTAATTCAATATGCAAAACGTAAAGACAGCTAGGAAAAACTTATCTAGTTTACGCTAAGGAAATCCGTTCAAGGGGCAGGGGCCCTCTACCACTTGACGGCATTCGACTTCACAATTAAATCACGCCTTCAAGATAATGTTGTCTGCTCCATTAACGATGCAATAGTTTGAACATAATGCTCTGTGTCTTAAAAGACGTAACACAGAGTTTACACCAAAATCTAGCAGCAAATCTTCACAAAATTTCTAACTTAAGCTCTCGGCCTACTCAAGAGTTTATAAAGTAAATGCAAGTAACAATAATTACAATAATTTAGGAATGATGTCTTCCTAATCCAAATCATCTTAGGAGTCTTTAAGGTGGCTGCGTAAAGGAGAAAATACACCTGGACTGTAACAGTCCTAGTAGGAGTCTTCTTTCACAAATGTGTTCCCACGTGCATAACCGTACACAGACTTCATTTCCTCTTCCATGACGAGCAACACACCATGTAGGCACGACGTGGATCATGCCCATATGTGTTTTTCCTCAAGAGGCCACCTGTAACATGCTCAAACATAAAGGTAGCTGCAGAATCGCCGGTTAGCTACAGAATGCCTGCATTCTGCAGCTAGTTCCGGTCAAAATGCTTAACAATGGCAACAATCACAAAATTCAACAAGTCAGTTATGTAAACCATTCTAGACGTAATTTTAACTATTTTTATTGATCAATTGGGTTTAAAATGGGAATGGACAAGGGAAAAATGAGGTAAAATGAGGTGAAGGAAAGCACAAATTTGAGGCTCAACATACCCCCACTGCTGTCTCTTTGCATGTCCTCATGCAAATTATCCTATGAATTCTGAGGCTTCTGCAAGGACATCTAATCCCCTTCTTTTCCTTTGTCTCCATGCTAAAGGCCTTCTGGGTTTCCTGATCACAAGTTTGAACCTGAGGTTTGTGAGTGCTCTGATCAACTTTCTGTTCCTTGTCTTCATCTTCTCATTGGTTCTCTCCACTTTGTCTATATGCAAGGATAAGGTTGAGTTCATGTCAGTCTTGAGCTTGATTTGATCTTTGAGAATTTCATTCTCATTTCTGATGTGTCTATTCAACACTTCCAACTCATACCTATCCCTCCTCAATATATCAATTTCAGTTAGTGGAGGACTGGGGGTTCTCTCTTCTCTTTCTGAAGCTGTTCTCTCTAGAGTTTCCACATAATCATAGATTTCCTGTTGAGCAGGATCAATCTCAGGGGTGCCTTCATAAAAATCTTCATCATCATACTCTTCCATAGATGTTTCTTCATATTCAATATTGATTACCCCTGTTTGTTTGATTGATGTTTTCTTCAGTTTTCCTTTTAATCTGTGGCTTCTCCTAAGTTGAGAGGAACCCTCCCCTTTTTCCATAACAGATTCCTTGATTTCCTTCTCTGCCTTGAGTTGACTCTTGATTCTAGTCAACTTCTCCGGAATGACTTCTTCACTGCTTTCTTGAACCGGTTTGTCAATTTTACCTGTTGGAGTCCTCCATCTCCTACTTCTCTTTGTGGCTTGTGGTTCAGGTGATAGTTCTTTTGCTTCCTCAAAATGATTTCTTATTAAGAAATCACCCCATGTATCATTTGATTTAGATAGATGATGTTCAATTAAAATTTTTACTAACCCATGATGATACAGGGTTGTTTCCAAAAACTGAACTCTCCTCTGAACACAGGAAGCCATTTTCTTCAGACTTTGATACAAGAAATATGGTAAATTCAAATCTTCTCCTAGAAAATGCAACATTAGTCTCATATGGTAGACATAAAATGTCCCATACCTACCCTCACATGTAACAATTTTTTGTAAAAGAAGTAGTATATTCCTCCATTTGCTCTTCAATGATGTACTGGGAATTCCCTTCTTGAACACACTAACATCCATGTTTGGTGATTTTAGGATTTGTTTCCATGAGTCATTATGGAATTCCCTATTTTTAAACCATCTTTCCCCAGCTCTGGATAATCCTGTAGCCTCTGCTATAAAAACTTCATTAACAGTAAACTTAACATCTCCTATTTCAACCTCAATGCCTTGGAATGATCTAGCAAACGTTTTGGTGACTTCCTTATGGCAACCATTAAACTTTTCCAAGAATTGGAGCCATCCTATTTGTTGTAGCATCTCCTTGCATTGTGGATAACCTTCTAAATATTTTGATCCTATAGGCTCAATCCTTACGATGAAACCCATGATTTTTCATTATCAATTAACACTCTTCTCTATCCACAAAACAATGGCTTTTACTTTCAGATTAAAATGGCTTCAATCTCTAAAAAAAAATGGCTTCAATTTTGGAAGAACATACCTTTGAAATAGCTACAGTCTTAAAAATCTCTGGTTTGTATGCCTCTGTTTGGAAAATGCCTTCGAATCCTCGGACTGATGTACTTTTGTTGAACCTTGGAATGATATGGAAGCAATTTCAATTTTCGGGCTAATGTGTCTCTGATAGACAGTGGTAGATGATTCCAAATTTCTTTTTGTGCAATACCTCCGTCTCTGGTAACAGAAGACTTCAAACTTAATCACTGAAAAACGCTTCATTTTCTAGTAACACCAGACTTCAAACTCAACCTCTGTCTCTAGTAGCAAATGGTATGCTTCAAATTCAACACTACAGCCTCTCTGTCTCGGATAACAATAACTTCAAAACCAGTCACTACCACACCTCTGTCTTTGGTAATAACAGACTTCAAACTCTTCACGGCCACAATTCTGTGTTGACAGTGCAATGTTCCAAACTTTGTTCTCAGTGATATGCTCTCTGTTCAGTGAGTTCTCACACCGTTATGCTTGCAATGTACCTCTTCTGTTCTGACCCTCATGATAATAATGCTTCTGCCTTCGGAATGTAACACTGGCTACGCAATGGCGTTATGGAAAATGGTCACGGAAGAGAGTGGTGAAGTGAGGTGGAGGAATGCATTAATGATTTGAGGAGACAGCAGAGGATTTACGACGGCAGGAAAAATCTTCATCATTAAAGAACTTGGTTAAGAGTCGTGGGAATTTCAAATGATTTGGCCGTTCCACCGCTCAAATGCTATTGGATAGAAAATTTGAATTGGAAGTTTTAATACAAAGTCTATAAAGGGTTTTGTTTGGTGTTTGATCAATAAAATAATTAAAACAACTCTTTGAATAATTTCACAACTAAACTATGCTAAATTTTCATGAATTGCCATCGTAATTTAAATTTGTTACCTCTTCCCTTGATGTTTGTGTAGCCTTTGTCTTCTCTGCTCATCTTTAGAGGAATCTTTCACTATTTTCTTGATGTCTTTGATTCATGAATTCTCTGGATCACTTTGTTGTAACTCTGATGTCTGCTGGTTGATGTCTTCAGGATTTGTAGCTGTGAAAAACTATCGGGCTGAAGAAAGGCCGATCAGCTACAGAATGTACACTGAGCTGCAGAATGTCCCTGTAGAACACTTTTATTATGAAAATGAAATGTTTCTGGGAGATGGGTGAAATGTTTATGAAAATGGATGAAATGGATGATGGATTATGAAATGGATAATGAAATAAGAATGGATTCAGTTCATGGAATGAAGGAACATAAGGGCTGTACTGCAATTCATGGCATATTTTTATTCTCTTGCAGCAAGATATCAAATTCTATGTTTTGACATGAGAATGAAGTGAATGGAAGATGGAGTGAAATGAATGGAATGGAATGGAGTGAAATGAATGATGGATGAGATGAAGTATGGATGGATAGTGAATGGAATGAGATGAAATGAATCATAAGTACTATGGCACTGAACTTATGATTTTTATAACAACTGCTTAGAAACAAAAATGGGAAAAGTTAGAGTGTCAGAGAGACTCTGATTTTCACCCTATCTTTTCTGTATAAACATGCCAATCAGTGATTGGTTTTCATGTTTATACCTTTATTTTATTTTTTATTTTATTTTTTTTATTTTTTTTTTTCAAAAGAGAAATGCTTCAGAAAATTTAATCAAGTTGACGAAGAAGAGAGGCTCTTCTTCATTAACTTCACATCATTGTCTCCTTGGAACTTCTTGACAAACTCTTCTCTTGAGAGTGGCTTGTGGTATAGCTTCAGTCTATGGCCATTCACAAGAAAAGTGACCTCCTCTTCATCTATAGTTCTGATTTTTACTGCCCCATTATCAAAAATTCGAACAATTTCATATGGCCCAAGCCAATGTGTCCGAAATTTCCCTTGAAAATCCTTGAATTTTGAATCAAACAAGAGAGCCCAATCACCCTCTTTAAATTTCTTCTCTTTGATGTACTTGTCATGCCATCTAGCCCTTTGTTGTTGGACTAGACTTGTTTTCTGAACTGCATCTTGTCTGATCTCATCCAATTCATTAATTTGCTCCAGTCTATGCTTCTGTGCCTCCGTTATATCAAGTCCTAGCTGAACTGCCATCTTGAATGTTTGGATTTGGAACTCTATAGGAAACAAAACTTGCTTTCCATAAACAAGCTCATAAGGAGTATGGCCTGTTGTGTTTCTCCATGTAGTTCTATAGGCCCACAAGGCTTCAGGAAGCCTATCTACCCAATCTCTTCTATGTAGATGAACAGTATTTGTTAGGATACCTTCAATGACTTTGTTAGTGGATTCCACTTGACCATTTGCTTGTGGATGATAAGGAGTAGATGTTCTATGTCTGATTTTGTACTTCTCCATCATTTGCTCCACTAGTCTTGATGTAAATTGAGCTACTTGATCTGTAACAATTTCCCTTGGGACACCAAAACGAGTAAAAATATCCTCAAAAAGAAAAGTAACTACAGATGATTCATTAGCAACAAGTAATGGTTTAGCTTCTACCCACTTAGTAACATAATCAGTGTAAACTAATATGTATTTCTTTTGTCTTGATGGAGGACTAATAGGTCCTACAAAATCCAAGGCCCATTTTTCAAAAGGTTCAATGTGTACCTGAGGTTGTAATGGCATCTCACCCGAAGGAGAAGGTTTCCCTACCCTTTGGCAACTGTCACACCTTTTGACATATTCCCTTGCATATTTAAACAAAGATGGCCAATAATATCCTAAGTTAAGGATCTTATAGGCTGTCCTCTTATCTGCAAAGTGTCCGCCACAAGGTTCATCATGACATGCCTTGAGAATTTCAAGCATCTCATCTTCACGAACACACCTTCTAATGATCAAATCTGGACCTGTCTTGTACAACTCATTAGCGACCCATGAATATCTTGCACTATCATTAATGATTTTTATTTTATCCCTTGCATTCATAATTGAAGGAAATTTTCCTGAAACTAAATAATTGGCAATATCAGCAAACCATGGAGTTTGAGTAGAGATTGCAAAAAGATATTCATCAGAAAATTGATCTTCAACCGGAGTGTCATCTTTGATATTTTGAATTCTAGACAGGAAATCAGCCACAGTGTTTTGTTTTCCAGGCCTATCTAGAATAGTAATGTTGAATTCTTGCAATAATAACAACCATATTATAACTCTACCATTAGTGATTGATTTATTCATTAAATATCTAATGGCAGAATGATCAGTGTGAATAAAAGTTTCATAGCCTATTATATAGTGTCTAAATTTGTTAATGGCATGAACAACAGCTAAAAACTCTTTTTCAGTTACAGTATAGTTTAACTCTGCAGGAGTCAAATTTTTACTGATATAATAGATGGCATAGGGAATTAAATCTTTCTGTCCCAATACTGCTCCCAGAGCTGTATCGGAAGCATCTGTCAAGATATGAAAAGGTAACTTCCAGTTAGGTCCCCTTAATATAGGTGCTTCAGAAATTTTGGTTTTCAGGGTTTCAAAAGCTAACTGGCAATCAGAAGTCCACTTAAATTCACAATCTTTGGTGAGTAATTTGAAAAGAGGAGATGTTATTTTGGTGAAGTTTTCTATAAATCTCTGATAGTACCCCGTAAATCCTAGAAAACTTCTTACATCTCTTTGACAACTTGGAATGGATAGGTTAGAAATAACTTCAACTTTCGCTTCATCAACTCTAATCCCATCCCCTGAAATGTGGTGCCCTAAAACAATACCTTCAGTGAACATCATAAAACATTTTTCATGACTAAGAGAAAGGTTTGCTTCTTGACATCTTTTTAAGACCTTTTCCAGGTTTTCTAAAGCCTCTTCAAATGTATCCCCATAAACTGTAAAATCATCCATGTACACCTCTACACAGTCATGTATCAGATCAGAAAAAATTCCTAATACTGCCCTTTGAAATGTTGCAGGTGCATTGCACAATCCAAATGGCAATACTCGGTAGGCATAGGTACCCCAAGGACAAGTAAATGTGGTTTTATCTTGGTCTTCAAGTGCTACCTGGATTTGATTGTAACCACTAAATCCATCCAGGAATGAAAAGTACTTTTTACCTGCTAATGTATCTAATACTTGATCTATGAAAGGTAAGGGAAAATAGTCTTTAAGAGTAGCTTTATTCAGTTCTCGGTAGTCAACACACACCCTCCATTTTCCATTTTTCTTAGGTACAATTACTAAAGGGGAAACCCACCGACTATCTGAAATAGGATAGATGAAGTTAACATTTAACAATTTTTGTAATTCTTCCTTGACAATTTCCCTAAGATTTGGATTCATCCGTCTTTGAGGTTGTCTGATTGGTTTGCAATTTGCCTCTATATAGATGTGATGAGTACAAGTCTTGGGACTTATCCCTTTCATGTCATTGTATTCCCATGCATATGCAGAAGAATGTCTCTGTAATACTTTGACTAGTTCTTCTTGTTGAGATTTTTCCAGATTTTTGTTTATGTTCAAGGTTTTGCCTGGAAAAATTTCACTTGTAGAACTGCCAAATTTGTCCATATAATGAAGAGACATCTGTCTAGATGACAAGAACTCAATATTGGATTTCTCTTGAAATGATTCTTGTTTGTGCTCTGGAGAAGATTCAAAATTTTCTAGAGTATTCAGAATTTGTTTATCTTCACTAATTTCTGAAATTGTGAAGAGTGGTTGCAAATATTCTTCATCCTCTATCCATTGAGTGTCATCTAGATCTGTAATTGTCCTAGCTGGAGGATATAAAGTAAATTTCTTTGTTGAACTTCCATCAGAAATATACATATCACCAGACCTACAACTAATAAAAGCATCAGCTGTAGCTAACCAAGGTCTTCCTAGTATAACAGGATGGCCTCCTAGATTATTCTTGGGTGTAAGGATCATGAAATCCACAGGGTACTCCCAAGAGTCTAGGGACACTGGAATATCTTCTATTACCCCATCTGGTCTGATCACAGATCTATCCGCTAGTTGTAATAGTGTGGGTGTAAAGAGAAGATTAGGAAGTTTCAGTTTGTCCATGATTTGTCTACTCATGATATTTATTGTTGCTCCTAAGTCAATAAGTGTGTTTTGAATTTCAATTCCATTGATGTGAATTTTGACAACTGGATTTCCTGGGTCAAGGTACTTTGGAATAGTAATCTTACCCATCATAATATCTGCTATTTGTCCTACCAGTTGAATTTTCTTGGTTTCTCTTATTCTTTTCTTTGTTGTCTTCATACTCAACTCCTTTATTGTTTTGGCTAAAATTAGGATTTCCTTGATGGCTTGCAATAATGGAATTTTAATGCAAACATTTCTCAATTCATCCAAGAAATCATAATTAGGCACCATTATTTGTTTTTCTACACCTTTGTCAATTTGTAATCTTTCCGGAAAGGGAGGTATAGAAGTAGATGTGGATGGTTGCTCTTATACTGGAGTTGGGCTTATTGGATCTTTTTGTTTCAGTTTTTCAATGTTTTGGCCTTGAAAGGATGTTTCTTCCTCAAGACTTTTATTAACCCGTAGGGAGTCTTCCTCAGAATCATCTTGTTCTTGTATGATTACAGAAGGTTTCCTCTTCTCAAGTATCCTTCCAGACCTAAGTTCAACATCACTAAGGTCTAGAGGAGTAATTAAATAAGTTGGAAATTGTTGTCCTTCTAACATGTATGTATTCTGAGGATTCTTATTATTGGGGTTTGGTATGGGCTGAGCTGGTACTTGATTGGATTTTTGAGGGAATGGTAATGGAAGTGGTTGATTTTGATGAGGTTGGTTCTGATGATGTTGTTGAGAATTTTGTTGAAAATTTTGTTGAATATTTTGAGGAAAATTTTGTGGGTATGGTGGATAGGATGGTGGATACTGATAATATGGAGAGTATCTTCCATAGGGACCTTGTGATCCTTGTGCCCAAGCTTGAGATTGATTTTGAAATCGGGGCCAAGGTTGCTGCCAAGAATTCCAAGGTGGAGGTTGATTATACATTTGATCATGAAATCCCTGTGTCTGAGATCCCTGCCAAGGTCTTCTAGATACAAAGTTAAGAGATTCTGTGGAATCTGTAGGAGTTTCTTCTTGAAAAACAGCCCTGAGACCAGGAAGAGAAGGACAATTCTTGGTCTCATGTTTCTCAGAACAAATAACACAGGTTTCTACAACTTTTACATCCAAAGGGCACTCTCTCAAGGCATGTTTCTTCCTACATTTGGGACAAAAGATTGCCAAGGCATCAGATTCAGCCTTTTGCTTGCTTTGTATCTTGAGGGTGTCTATTTGTTCACTAAGACTCCCTAAGATGTCAGATTTAAAATCATCAAGCATGTGTCCTATTTCTGATCTACTTACTGTCCCAGAAGCAGATTTACTTGCTCTTGCAAGAGCAGGATCTCTTGGACCTTTGACAGTTTTGGATTTCCCTCTGGAAAGGTTGATACATAACTCAGATATTTCAGGTAATGTCAGTTGTGATATATCCCCTTTTCCCATCATGTTAAGGATATCCAACCATTCATCCCTAATGGTTTTCAACAAAAGAGATTTTAAAGTGTCTTGATCTAGGTTTTCCATTTGTGCCCTTTTTATGTTGTATTTAAATCTTTCCAACAAATCTTCTAAGTTTTCATCTTCTTTTTGTAACATCTTGAACACTTCTTCCTTATGATTAACCGGCATACCATAATCCAAGTATCTCTCTAGAAATGCTTGTTTCATGTCTTCCCATGTCCTAATGGAACTACTGCTTAAGCTCATAAACCACTTCAATGATGCTCCTTTCAGAGTTGAAGGAAATAATTTCAATTTTTGGGCATCTTGAAGGTAGTCATAAGTCCTACAAAGTACTTCAAATTCGAATAAGAAAGTTTCAGGATCCTCAGTTTTAAGTCCATAGAAGTTCGGAAGGACAGAAGGTGAAATGTTTTTCATGGTTGTATTGGTTTCTCCATCAAGTATAGGGAACCCAAAAGAGCTTCCTATTCTACTTCTTCCTCCATCTGCACCTCTACCTCCTCTTCCTCCTTCTCCTCTACCTCTTCCTCTACCTCCTCCAAATGTGTTTTCTCCATTAACAACTCCTCCTCCACCTTCTTCTGCCATGGTTGACTCTCCTGTGGAAGTAGAAAGGTTTGTATCCTCAACAAAGGTTTTTGGATCCTCTTCTATGGCAGGTTCAGTGGATGAAGTGGAAGGTTTCTCTAATGGAATAGGTGACCTTAGATCTTCTAGAAGTCCAGGATCAGTAAAGGATGGAAGATGGGTTTGGGTTGAAGGTGTACTAGTTCTGGATCTAGATGAAACAAGTGGTGTTCTAGATGTCAAACTTCTGCCTCTGCTGCTTATAAATCTTCCCCTTGAATCTCTCTCCCTACGCATAAAATTGTTTTTGGATGCTAAGAAACAAAGTTTACCTAGTTTTCACTTCCCCGGCAACGGCGCCAAAATGTTGTGTCTCAATCTAGTCTCCTAAACTGAGTTCATTTAATTGTCAACCAGGATTTGTAAACTGCTGAAGTGAAATGTACCATATGTACCTAGGTGCTTGTTTCCTAGTGCGTTGTATGTAGTGTTTTGTGATGTTTTGGTCTTTTATGTTGATTTATGATGTTTTTGGTCTTTTGAAGTTTATGTTTACAATGAAAATGCCTAGAAAACTAATAAAAAGAGAGTGATAGTCAAAAACACAGTTGAGCCTAATGTATGGAATGGCAAATGTAATCAAAAACACTGAAACAACATCTAAACTATGACTGAATAGAAACAAGAGCTTGATGATGACTTTTTAAACAAATGACACAAACTAGACTTTGAAAAATGATCACTTAAATATGCAAATTTTCTAACTAGACAATCAGACACTAATCATGATTCTATTCTAAACTCATCTATTTATGACTAATTTCTAGTTCTATTCTGCAATTTCAATTGAAGGTCAGAGTCTATTCTTCAAGAGTTATTGGTTTCTTTTCAGGGTAGTTCTGTTGAGGAAAAGCTCTGTTTATAGTGAGGAATTTGCAGAGATATTTCAGACCTTGTAATGATGTTATCTTCTGTTCCTAAAGTTATGGATCACCGATAGTTTTCAGAACAAAAAGATATTTGTAAATAATGAAGGCTGTCTTAGGAATCCTATCAACTAAAATGATCTACTGTGCAAAGGGTGACAGTGTGACTATGAGATATAAATGCAATGAATTGATTTAAACATGAGCTTAAGATGCTTCTAAACTAGAACAATGTTAAAACATAAGCCATCATCAAACTTTGAAATGAAGTAGCTGGACATGAATTAAATGCAAAATGAAACTCCGGAGCATTCTAATTAACATGCACTATCCTATGAAGTTACACAATCAGTTTGTTCATCATGAGGGATATTTTTGAAGAGTTCCTTCTTGTGGAAGAGGTAGAACAATTTTGACTGTGGACTTGTATGCAATTGAAAGCAATGAACTGAAAGCAAATGAAACTAAGTTGTCACATCACAGTCATATCTTGAACTTCTTAAGGATGTCTTGGAAGAATTTCTTCTTATGGAAGAGTGATTAGGACAAGTGCAACTATGATAGTGAAGACTAAAAACTACAACTAATTCCTATGACACTATAGCTATTCATCATTCATTGTTAAGATTTATTGGAAAAATGTCTTCTTGTGAAAGAACTATGATGATTATAACTACAGTCTCTAGTTAAAAACAGATACAACTCCTATCCTACAGTACCATAGTCATTAAACATTCATTGTTTTGATTTATTGGCAAAGTGTCTTCTTGTGGAAGAACTGGAACGAATTATGGCTACAGTAGCTAGCTAAAACAAATACAAATCCTATCCTACAATACCATAGTCATTAAACATTCATCGTTTTGATTTATTGGCAAAGTGTCTTCTTGTGGAAGAACTGGAACGAATTATGGCTACAGTAGCTAGCTAAAACAAATACAAATCTAACTGATATCCTACAATACCATAGCCATCAATCATTCATCATTTTGGTCTGTTGGAAGAATGTCTTCTTATGGAAGAACTGGAACGAATATGACCACAGTATATAAAACATAGCAACTACTAATTCAATATGCAAAACGTAAAGATAGCTAGGAAAAACTTATCTAGTTTACGCTAAGGAAAACCGTTCAAGGGGCAGGGGCCCTCTACCACTTGACGGAATTCGACTTCACAATTAAATCACGCCTTCAAGATAATTTTGTCTGCTCCATTAACAATGCAATAGTCTGAACATAATGCTCTGTGTCTTAAAAGACGTAACACAGAGTTTTACACCAAAATCTAGCAGCAAATCTACACAAAATTTCTAACTAAGCTCTCGGACTATTCAAGAGTTTTTAAAGTAAATGCAAGTAACAATAATTACAATAATTTAGGAATGATGTCTTCCTAATCCAAATCATCTTAGGAGTCTTTAAGGTGGCTGCGTAAAAGAGAAAAGACACCTGGACTGTAACAGTCCTAGTAGGAGTCTTCTTTCACAAAATGTGTTCCCACGTGCATAACCGTACACAGACTTCATTTCCTCTTCCATGACGAGCAACACACCATGTAGGCACGACGTGGATCATGCCCATATGCGTTTTTTCTCAAGAGGCCACCTGGAACATGCTCAAACATAAAGGTAGCTGCAGAATCGCCGGTTAGCTACAGAATGCCTGCATTCTGCAGCTAGTTCCGGTCAAAATGTCTAACAACAAAAATTCAACAAGTCGGTTATAAACGATTTGTAGTTACTCTTAACTATTTTTATCATTTAATTTAATTGGCTTTAAATGAAATGGACAAGGGAAAAAATGAGGCAAACAGGTGAAGAAAGTGATTAACAGGCTCAATATTTGAGGCTCAACAGAGAGCCCGGTTATAATTGTGTTGTACATAGGGAAGGTTGTCATCCCATGTGCGTGGATGCTTTGAATTGTACATGCATAGAATGTGTACAATCATCCTGTTGACGACCTCTTTTTGGCCATCAGTTTGGGGATGGAAAGTTGTGGACTTGGTGAGCTTAGTGTCCAACATTGACCAAAGGCTGGACCAAAATGTGCTGAGGAACTTGTTGTCATGATCTAATATGACAGACTGTGGGATCCCAAAGTGCACCCACACTCGTTCAAAGAAGATTTTAGCGGTGGCTTCTGCTGTGATATTCTTCTTGCAGGCTGCCATAATGGCCATCTTTGAGAATCTGTCAACGACCATGAAAACACAGTCATTTCCATGCTTAGTAGAAGGAAGGCCTGACATGTAATCCATGGAGATGGATTCCCAAGGTTGACTAGGGGTAGGTAGCGGAGTATAGAGCCCTTACTTCTTGATGGTCAGCTTGGCAATGGCACAAGCAGTGCAGGATCTGATGTACTTCTTGACATCCTGTCGAAGGTTCGGCCAATAGAAATACTTCTGCAGTACTGCCACTGTTTTCTCGACCCCAAAATGCCCAGTGACTCGACTTTAGTGCACTTCCCATATCATCTTGGCACGCTCACTTGAAGGAACACATAGGTGTCCCAGGTTACATAATAGTGCATCTTGGAGGTGAAATTATGGAACTTGCATACCCCCCAAGAGTGCCTTGTATGTGTAGCTAAATTCTGGATCTCTCTTGTAAAGAAGAGGCCAATCAAAAGTCTCATGCCTACAAGAGTTGATAATTGTGGTTATGGCCACGATCAGTGGTTGGCTGAGGCAATCTGTAACATTATTAGTGCTACCCTTCTTGTACTTGATGATCAAATGAAATTGTTGCAGATATGTGGACCACTTCCGATGGCGATCGTTCTGCAACTTCCCTTGTGTCTGTATGAATTGAAAGGGTCGATGGTCTGTGTGGATGACTGTATCCTTCCCCAAAATGTAATGCTTCCATTGTCGACAAGCCTGCACAATGGAATAAATTTCTTTGCCATAATTGGGATACTTTCGAACTATGTCAGACAATGTCTCACTGTGATATGCCACTAAATGCCCCTGTTGAGTAAGAAATGCCCCAATAGCATAGTCAAAGGCATCTATCTCGATCTCAAATGGTTGTTGCAAGTCTGGTAATGTGAGCACTGGGGCAGAACAAAGGTGATGTTTCAATTCTACGAACGCCTTCTGTTGAGATTCCGACCAACATAATTTTTCTTTCGCTCCTCCCTTGGTGACTTGACTCAAGGGCCAAGTGATATGAGAGAATCCCAACACGAACCTACAGTATAAATTAGCAAGACCCAAAAAGCTGCAAAGCTCTGTTAGGGTGGTTGGGGCTGGCCAATCCCGAATGACTTGGATCTTGGCTGGATCCACATGCACCCCCCTTTCACCAATAATGTATCCTAAATATTGAACCTGGGTCATGCCAAAAGTGCACTTCTCCAAATTGGCACACAACTTGTGTTGCCATAGTGTTTGGAGGACTTCTCGAATGTGGTGGAGGTGCTCTTCCCAATTCTGGCTGAAGATAAGAATGTCATCCAAGTATACCACTACAAATGAGTTGGTGAATGGACGCAAGATTTTGTCCATCAACCTCATGAAGGTTGCGGGAGCATCTGTTAATCTGAAAGGCATGAAGAGCCATTTGAAAAGGCCCTCCTTGGCTTTGAAGGCAGTATTCCACACATCAGAGGGTTCGATTGGTACCTGGTGATACCCAGACTTCAAGTCGATCTTGCTAAAATATTTTTCTCCTTTGAGTTGGTCCAAAAGGTCATCAATCCGTGGGATCAGGTACCTATTCCGGACAGTGATCTTGTTCAACACTCGATAATCAATACAGAGTCTCCAAGTCCCATCCTTCTTCGGTACCAACACGATCGGGCTCCCACAGGGCGATGAACTTGGACGAATGTGACCTTTCTGCAGCAGCTCCTGAATCTGCCTCTTGATTTTATCATTCTCCAGAACAAAGCGCCTATAGATCGGTCCATTGGGTAGCGACGCACCTGGGGTCAGGTCAATGGGGTGCTTGACCTGACAGTGTAGAGGCACGCCTGTGGGTGAGGTGAAGATGTCCCCTTACTCCTCCACAACCTTGTCCATTTGTTGTTATCGTGCAGAGGAGCCATGTCTAGAGGTCGTGGTCATAGTCTTCTTCTTTCCCTAGGGGTGGATCATCAGGAAAATAAATTTCCTGGTTTGGGAAATGAGCTTACTGCATTTTTTTGCAGTAACCAAAGAGATAGTGGGAGGCAGTGGTACCTCTGGTATCCTGTACAATTTATTTCCCAAAGTAACAATAACAGCACGAGGTCGGGACTCATACACAGCATGTCACTTCCACAAGTATGGTTAGCCTAATAATACATCAGAAACATCAATAGGAGCAATGTCACACAATACCTCATCCGTGAAGGGCTTGATGCTATAGGGAAGGCGACATTGCTGGCTGACGCGGAGATCCCGTCCTTGGTGAAGCCACCCGATGGTGTATGGTTGTGGGTGCGCTGTGGTCGTCAAGCCCAACTGCTTCACGAAATCTACTGAAATGAGGTTCTTTTGGCTCCCATTGTCGACAATGAACTATAGCGGGGAACCCTTTACCGACATCTGGGAGTGGAAGAGACGCTCTGCCTCCTCCTTTTGGATCTTCGTAGTGGTAATAGTGGCATTGGGCTACGCATAAATAATCTGCTTCCCTTTGTCATTCACCTTGTCAAGTTCTGATTCATAGTTGGAGCATGCATCTAATTTATAAGCCCTCATCTCGGCCACCAAAGACTGATTGGCCCGACACTCACTTGTGTTATGAGTGGAGCTCTTATGGAACTCACACCACTATCCCGTGTCCTTCTTTGGCTTCGTGGTGTTGTTCTTTGCTTGCGCCTTTGGCAGGTTTTCTTGGGCTGCCATGCCTCAGCTTTGTCCTTTGTTCTGCGGTTTGGGGGCACCTTTCCCTTGCTTTTGATTCGCAGATACAAAGTCTCGCTTCTTCTGTTTGAATTTCTGCTCAATCTTGGCGGCATACCGGTATTTCGTAGCAAGCGAGGAGATGTCGAGGAACTCCATTTTCTCTTGAATGTATCTATCCAGACAACCGCAATAATTTAGCACCAAATTTTTCTCTGAATCTTTGATACCCAACTTTGTGCAAAGGGTATGGAACAGATTCATTAGCTCGTGCAAATCTTGATCCCTTTGTTGCCGCAGTGTGGTCCATTGTATGTACTTGTTCTCATAGCTCCCCACGGGATAGTATTGTTCCTTGATGGCATCTTGGAAAGAATTCCAAGTGGGTACGGCTGAGAACAGAGAGGGTTCTGTCTCGTCCATTTTCTCACAGTAGGTTTCCCACCAATCCTTGACATGTGGGATAGCTTTGAGGAGTGCAAAAATAATCTTCTCCCGGTTGGAAAAATCATGAACTGAGAAATATACTTCTAATAGTTTCAACCATCTATCTATGGCATCTGCATCTATTTGACCCTCAAATATGGGAATGTCAAAGTTTACTTGTACCTTAAAGGGAGTCGCGCCTCCAGAGTGGCTGCTGGATGTAGATGCACCACCGGTGGGTAGTCGTTGAAGGATCTGGGCAAATTTATCCATCATCGCGTTCCTTTATTTTTCGAGGGCCTCCTCGAGCAATATTTTGATAGGATCTCCTGCTCCCTCACCTTTCTTTTCGTCCCCCATGGGTGTCCGTCGGGGCTTTCGAGGCTGATATTGCAAAGGTTCCACCAGATCGAGCCCTAACTTCTTATACCCTGACCTCGTTAGGGACATGCAAAGAAGGATCGAGAAAATGTAGACCGCTCTGATACCACTGATCCAGATTTATGCAGGAATGCAACATAATATAGAAATAACCATAAACATAGAAATACAGTGGAAATAAGGCTTCATTTCATTAATATCAAATCACAGAAATATGCTTACAAACATGATGGAAATAAAATAGCTACGGTGTTGGTAGCGAATCTCTGAGAAGATATGTGGTGACTACAGACCTCTAAACTATATTACAATGAGGCTCAAGGGCCTATTTATTATGGAGAAACAATGGAAAATTATAAACGTCCAAAAACCTAACCCTAGGAGATGAAGCGCCAAAACTATGGGCCTCGTTTGGGTAAATTGGTGTTTCAACTTCCCAGGGACATAACTTCGGCATACTATCTCCATTTGGGGCTTCAAAATGGCTCTGGAAGTTCAGGACTCGAAAAACTGCTAAAAATAGTAAGTACTGAAAAAAACTGAAAGAGACAATGGTGGGGCCCCAAGTGGAATAGGCGGGTGGCCACCAATATCCACCTGGATCACAAAGGGAAACCATGAAGTGCCTCTAACATATCCTCATCCATGCGCTCTCCATTATCACCAAGACTTTTAAGATATGGAATGAAAACCTCACAAAAATCACAACAGTCTTGTAACGATGATAAAGAAGAATGATTTTTCTCATAATGTTCTAAGAAAGTATTATGGAAATCTCTTAGAGAGAACAAGCTTCAAGGTTGCAACCCTTCTTACCATGTTCTAGCTTCATCCTCTAGGGTGGTCATAAACATTTTCATGAGACAAACCTTAGGAAAATAAACTCAAAACCTATGCACATGCATATGGAATCTAAGCAAGTGAAGAGCATCATTATCTTTCTTCTCATCTTTGAATATGGGAAGATAAGTTAACCAAATAACTCTTGGCATAGGATTTGGAAAACCAGGGATGTGAGACCGATCCATAGGAAAATACTTGGCATTATTTCTTACAATAGAAATCATCCTGGAACTTCATAAAGCTACTGATATTCAAAGAATGGAGTCACTATGAAGTGAATTTCTGAATTCTTTAAGAATGAAGTTGCCAAGGTAGAATGCAGCCTCAAATGTTTCTGATCTCCTACTACCTTCAAGAGTTCATTATTTCTTTTTGAGCACAAAATTTCTTGAAAATGTATCTTCAATCTCTTGGCAAACACAACAAAATTATGTTATCACTAAGTTGGTACAGATGGTCTGCTCCACCAAACAACCTAGAGTAACTCTTTCAAACCAACTTCTAGCTAAAAATTAGCCTTGTCAATGTGAGAGGGCTCTCTCAAAGATATTGATAATATTATGTAAATGAAGATCACAGATGCCTAACTCTGACAAAAGTGTTTTAAGTGTTTTTATTTACAGGTGAAAAATGTATAGAATTCACTACCATTGGGCTTATGGACTCAATGTTAAGAAACTTAGTGACATGATTCTTCTTGTGGAAGCTGAGACATATGGATTTTTTTATGAAAATGCAATACACACAGATACAGAGTAGTTTAATGCTTGAAGGAAGTTAGAGCATGATGTACATGAATTCTAAGTAATCAAACATCAAAATACTAAAGTAAAAATAACAAGATACATAGGACAAGTGCTCATGAAAACATTAGATGAATCTTAGGTGAAGAAAGAGCCAACAACCACTGTATATTACTAATCAGAAAATTTTTACAATAGTATTAGTGTAAATCACATCATTAAACCCTTTCTAACTCTAAAAATCTCTCATTTATAGAGTGAGGACTCATACAAATGATTTTCCACCTTGCTCACTTCGAATTTCCACCTCAGAGACCTATTTCAAATCGGATTACATCACTTGGAGACTTCCTAGGGATATTTCTGTTTTGCAGAGTTTGAATACAAAAAGGACTCTTCTTTCATTAAATAACTCAACAAATCTATTTAATAACCCTTATCAACTACAACCAACTAATTGCTAAGTGTACTGGAGTGCTGATGTGTCATTATGCCACGTGGATGTTAAGCTGGACCTCCTACACATCGAATTTTACAATTTTTTCATCAATCTGGTTAGTGAAAATTCAGAAAAATAGGCCTCAAAGATGAGTGCATAATTACCCAGATGGCTTTGCAGAAACTAAGAGAGGTTTTTGCAGATGGGTTTTTGTTGAATAAAAACATCTTTCATATTTCCAAAATTCTTTTTCATTTGGTCAAAAATCAAACTTCTTTTTCATTTGGTCAAAAATCAAACTTGAAATTGACTGCTAAAACAATCATGTGCAGAAAATTTCAGGAGAGTTCGTAGCGAAGAGTTCGTGGCATTTTCTATTTGGAAATTTCTGCAACCATTTTCACCTCTCTGACTATTGGAGGGTCTTCCTTGGGTCTAATAAGTTAAATACATGCCTCTAGCACCCTCTTCCATGTATTTTTTGAAGTAGTTTTAGCTTAAGGAAACCTATAGTGAGTTTGTAGCCAAAACTCAGCCTCAAGATTGGAGCATGCTACAAACTCACCTAGTTTGGCAGATGTTTTTGTAATTTCTCATTTTTTTCCCAAAAATCATCTTTGCAGCCTGCATATGTCTTTTCATGATAGCTTAAGACAAAAAGTGACCAAAAATGCGTCACTTACCATGTTTAACATCAACATCTTGCATAATCACTTTAAGACCCCTTTTCTTCAATTTAGCTTGTAGCATCTCTATCAAACCAAACTGACATGTTGAGGTATTGATCACTGATACACTAAAGTTAAGACCTTGAAATACTTTAGGTTGAGCTAGTGAGTTTTTCAATTGATGAGTTGGCATGCTTTGTTGCCTTGATGAGTTGTCATACACACGAAGTTTGACAATTGAGTTGCCCCCTTAAACAAATGGCCCAATGACATTTCCTAAACTCATTTGATGATTCAGTTACCTCCTTACATGCGTTGAATGCCTCAAAAAGATCACAAACTCATAATGTTGCAAAAACGGAGCATTAGGCAAGTTTGTAGCGAATTCTGACTATTTTATACTGATTTCGCTATGAACTTGGGTAAAAGTGTCAAATTCACTCTAGTGATCAGATTTTCTTATGCATGATATATTTTTGGATTCTTCTTTGACTTTGACTCCTATCACATGAATGATGACCATTAAGACCCCTCACATATGTGCATGTTTTGAAAATTATGAATTCAAAAAACCATATTCAAATCTAAGTGACTCAACCTATTTAACTTAAGACCAACCAAATTTTATCATGGATAACATCACGCATGTTCCCATGGCTTCATGATGTATAGTTGGTCAATGAACTAGAGGATGCTTTCACTTGCATCCAGGCCTAGAAATTGATGTCTGGTACGACATATTTTAAGTTTCAGCACGTACGATTGCTGAAATTTTTTTCACATCAAACCAGATGCCTAAAACACATTAGGGTCCCGTCATTTTGAATTTTAATTAAAAATATAAATCCTAAAATTATATTGTACCTAAAATTACAAATCCCCAAAATTATTTATTCTAACTCAAGTTGAGTTTACAAAATCTACAGTTGATATTGAGTTTACAAAATCTAATCATAATGTACACAGTACATTGGTGATCCACCCCCAAATTTTACCTTAGGGCTTACTGCTACATTAAATCCACCATGAATTTCATAATTTACTTTGGATCTCCTTGATCTGATCTGATAGCTTAGTACCTACCATCTACAAGCCTATGGCTATGGCTAATATTATTATGGGAGTAACGATCCTCCATAACAATAATGATGATAAAGTTTAATGGCTCTTTTATTAGCATTGGATATGGACATTGACTCTCCTAAAAAACAAATTTCCAATTTACCACTTTCACCTTTGGCATCTAGTTCCATGAATTATGTGTTTTATTTCACTCTGCCATTGCTCTACCTTGCAAATTGGAAAAAGCAATACCCAAATCCACTGTTGAATTTGTGGAAGTCTGCATTTTTTCTTGATCAGAAGTGTTAGTGTATCAGGTATGTATTCACTATTCACTTATGTTTCTAATTTATTTTAAAACCTTAAAATAATTACGAGTAAATATTGATATGGTATACACCCCATGAGAAAATTTTAAAGTAAATTAAGAGGTGATTTCTTCTAACCAGCGTGGGGAGCATCTCGAACTTAGGTTGGTATCTTGATGCATCTTCAAATACAAAAAAGTGTGTGAGTTTTATTCTTTGTATTCCATTCTATTTGTATTTATTCTATCTTGTTAACACTTGTGGGTTATAATACATTAATAATATATAATAAATTTTTGCATATGCTTATGCCCTTGCCATAGTGGTCCAAGAAGTGCTCTTCTCAGATTGGAATTGCAAGGAGATATGAGCAACCCAACCCACCACTACTGAGAAACTGAGAAAATTCCAGGTCATAACAAAATTGTGAGTCTTTTGTGTCACTAATTAAGTTATTTATTATGTGATGTGCTCAAGTGTTTTTGAAAACTCTGTGCACTACTAATATTTTTGCAATAAGAATTGCAGTAATTACATACCAGCATTTTCAAAATTCTTTATACTCTAATGAAAATTCTTATTATAAATTATGCTTCCAGAGTTATTACTCACATCTCCCTTAAATTACTAAGCCCCACCATGTTTGACAATTGTCATATACTTGGTAATTACATGTTATTAACATTTCAGAGATTTCATGATGCAAATTTTTTTGGTTGCAGATTTTTTTTAATGTTTTTGGTGTTTTTCACCTTAAGTTTACAATAAATTTTTTTATTTTTTTATTTTTTAAACATATTATTGTTTGTTTTTTTTTGTTTAAATGTATATAGAAATTCAATGCTATAAAAAAAATCAAGAAATGATACAAATTTCTTAACTCAACCTTCAAATTATGAATATTTTTTGTTTTTATTTTTGGAAATGGAGAACATAGAAATCATAAGTTTTCTCCATTTAAAATTTGACTTGAATGTTAAATAATTCATGCATCATAGCCTTATCATACCAAATTTATCAATATGTGACTTCAAAATTGGAACCATTCATGATCTTAGAAAGTGATCCGAAATTTCTATTTGAAAGCTTATCCTAATATTATAATGTAATTGAGTGCTTAACTCTCATTTATAATAAAATATTGCACACAACATTACAACTTTACTCCCATTTTGAATTTTCCATGCCCTAGGGCTAATACATTGTGGCTATCTATAGCTCCTACTAACTTTGATCGAGTTCAAGACTCTAATCTAACTGTGATTATGAAAGACCTTCACTGTGATTATGAAGAACCTTCCACTAACTTTATTTATCTCACCAAATTCATTTTTCAAACCTGACTCTAAGGTTATAATTGATTAACCAAAAATTAAGACTTAAACCTAGCTTTGGAGCTATTAGGAACCTACAATCTACAATATATAAACAATGTTGTGCATATTTCATTTATCACAATTTATTTTCTTATAAATTTCATTCATCCAAATATCAATGCTTAAGATTAGACACGGCGACTCTAAATATTATTTCTTCCAATAAAGGAAAGTTTCTGGAATGAAATTGACATTTCGCAAAAGAGAAGTAAAAGTAATTTTTTTTTTTTACTTTACATTTTGCTTATAGTAATCATCAAGATGGTTTTGTTATTTATTCAAATCAAGTTGAATGTTGAATACATTACTTGTATATAATGCTAATGTGAACAAGTCATTTTAGATCGAACTTGCACAACAAAAACATGTACTGGTGATTGACATTTTTTTACTTTTTATAGTTGTAATCTAGAAAAGTGCAAGTTATCCAAAGCCTTTATAAAAATAGGAGTATATACTTATTCAGAATTAAGTAAATTGACAAACTAATTACAATATTAGGTTGTCTAGTTAGATATAGTAAAATGTTTTAAATTAATTTTATAATTTTATTTTATTAAAAATATTTATCTTAATACATTATAAAATACCATATCTTTAAATACATTTTATTATTTTATTTTATTAAAAAACTAATTTTTAATTATAATACTTTGTGCTAACTCTCTATTACTTTAAAAACGCTAATCAACTAAATAAAAAATGAGTATTATATTATGTTCTAGTTCTTCAGTTATTTCAAACTTTACATTATCAGGGAGACAATGAAAATATACTCTAAAAATACAAAATTACTAATATATTTAAATAAATTTAATAAAATATTTATATTAATTTTATTTATTGGCTCATAAAATTACATTAATAAAATTTAGAACTGTTAGATGCAAAAGTGTTATTGCATTTCATTGTCCACTTTTGAATACTTTGGAATGAATGTAAACTCATCTCATAGTTGTTAAATGTCACCCTCAAATCTAGGTGTTGAGTTGAATTATTAGATATGAGGTTATATCTTTACTTGATTATGGGCTTGCATGTTAAGCTTGTTGAATTGAGTTGTGATATATAATAGTTAAACTTTATTTAACATTTTTTTAAACTGCATTAGTATGATCTATTGTAATAGTTAATACTTTCTTTTTTAACATTTAACAATTTTTAACAATTTTTTTTTATAATTGGTTTAACAATTTATATCCTTTTTAGATAATAAATAAATATGTTTTATTAGAAAGTATTAACTTTACTTATCACGTATATTTTTTTTATACAGGTTATTATAAACCTACAAATGTCTCAAAAGAGAAAAATACAAGCTGCAATTGGGGAAATGTATGAATGGACAAAAGGACAAACTTCAAAAGCTCAAAACAATTTAGAAACACCTGAAGAAACCCACAATGCTCATGTAGAACAGCAATTACATGAAATTTTTGGAAGTTCTTCTGATCATGATCTAGATGAAGAAACAAATGAAGTTGATGAAGAAGTTGCTAATAATTCAAAAATGAAAGCCCAAACAAAAAAACACTTTGGTATGGAATGGTTAGATAAGTTTCTTTGGTTGAATTATGTGAGGTGTGATTATAAAATAGCTATGAAGTGTAGTTATTGTGAGAAGTATAGGATGAATGGACCATGGGGGCTAGGAAATGGTTGCACCACCTTGCAACATGATGCTCTTTTTACTCATGAAAAATCATTGGTGCATAAATATGCGAAGGCAAGATGGATAAATGCACTAGAGGGAGAGATGAAACCAATTCCAGATCATATTAGACAGGCCGAAGATGCCGATAAGGAGAGGGTAATTTCTACAATGAAAGTAGCATATTTCATATGTCAAGAAGATTTATCTCTTTCAAAGTATGAGAAACTTTTCAAATTTCTAATGGATGAAAAAACTCCATATATTCCAAAGTCTCAAGACTACCCTTCCTACACAAATCATAAGTCTGCAAAACATAAATTTTAAGTCCGCAAATGATTTTATATATTGCAAATATGCTGGAAAGTCTTTTCTTCTCATTAATGGTTGATGAAAACACTCATCGAACCTTAGAGAAACACCTTGTTGTTTATGCAACATATTTAGATTCAAAGGACCTTGGACCACCTATCTCATAGTTTATGAAGCTCAACGATGCAGTGGATGGAAAAGGGAAAACAATATATGATAGTGTTAATCAATTAATAGATGTTAGAGGTCTTCAATATAAATATTTTATAGTTGTTTCTACAGATGGGGCTTCAACAATGATTGGACATGAAAATGGCTTTGTTTCATTTTTGAAAAAGAACAATCCAAACCTTCTCACAGTTCATTGTGTGGCTCATCGTGAGTCTTTAGCAGTAGCAAATGCTTCTAAGAAAATACCTCAGTTATTATATGTTGAAAAAATTGCAAACAAAGTGTATTCATGGGTTCAAAAATCCCCAAAGAGAAATAATGAACTTAATGTTTTGATTAGAGTCAAGCAAATTGATGCTCTTATGTTCTAAAGATACATTCAGTGAGATGGTTATCCATGGGGGGAGTTATTATAAGGCTTGTGAAGCTTATGCCTGCAATTCTAACTTTGTGGAAAAATGAAAATAAAAAACTTCATCATGGTATGATAAGACATGGATATATTCTATCCAATATTGTTTACATATGCTTGTTGATGTGCTAGGGGAATTAAATAAGTTGAATATGACTTTTCAAGAAGAAAGTGTAGACATTAAAACTATTGGGTTGGCTCTTGAAGTAACTATAAGCACATTATCTAGATGGTTTCTGAGAAAAGAGACATTTGCAGAAGGCACAATTTATCTTTCAAAATTTGTAAGTGATTCTCAAAATGGATACATTGATATTAAAGATGAAGAGGCAATGGTAGATAGACATGAATGATGATACATCTATATCTCAACCATGGATATTAAATCCAGTGAAGCAAGGAAACAATCTACGAAACCTTGTATTGAAGGTACACAAGAGAGTTGTCAGCAACTCACAAAAGGTTATATACAAACTCTCATAGACTCTTTAAATGAAATATTTCTAGACCTTCATTTTTTTAATGCAGCAAAATTGTTTAGCCCTTGTTATTATCCAGAAAAGCATCACAATCGTGAGAAAAATTCAGAGTGTTGGCTTTTAAAGCTTTTTCAACATTTGAAACATACCATATTAAGTGATGTTGGATTTGTAGTTTTATTTGATGTTAAATCTTGTAAAAGAGAGGTGCACCCTTTTGTTGATTCATTAAATCTAGCTTGTGAGGGTTTTTCTATCAAAGAAACATGGAAAGTATTTCGTAACACAAAACAATGGCACAAAACTTATCCTAAGATGATGAAATTATGGCAAGTTTTGCTCACTATTCCTACAAGTACAGTAGATTGTGAAAGAGGATTTTCTGAGAAAAACATAATCAAGGACACTAGAAAATCAAGTATGGCAAGTTGTGCTCACTATTCCTGCAAGTACAATAGATTGTGAAAGAGCATTTTATGAGCAAAACATCATCAAGGATATTAGAAAATCACTGGATCCTTTAATGAGAATATCTTTGAATGGACCGAAACCATCTAATGTTGATTGGCATGCAATATATGAGGTATGGAAAAATATTAAGTCAAGAAGGATTCTTGAGCTTTGAAAGTTCTTCTAGGGCCCATTTAATAGAGAATCAATGTATTAAGACATTCCTATTGAATTTTTTTTTTTGCAGTTGCTCAGTAAATTTTGACTTTAAATTAAGTATAATTACCGTCTATTATTGAAAAACGTTTTTGTATTTTATCTAAGAAGTATAATTACCATCTATTATTGATTTTTTTTTTTGTATTTTATCTAAGAATTTTGAGTTTCTATTATAAGTTTTGCAAGGTTTTCAATGTTTAAATAGTCCTACTATAAATTCATACCATTAATCTGATAGACTACAATTCCACTATTTTTATCCATGCACAGTTATGCATCGTATAGTTAAATTTCTTTATTCTGTTTGTTTACTTCTAGAATGTTAGATTTGTTTGAGTATGGTAGTGAGGTGCACAATCACAAACGGTTTCTTCTGCTAAAATCCGGATGATTGAAAACTAGCTGTCTATGTAGTATTTTTATTTTAATTAGTTTATAAAAATGATTAAAAAAAATATTTCCTTTTTATTTTTAGTTTGACATACCCTATTTTTTTGGATCTAGAAATTGTATTTTGTTTTTATTTTTATTTAATTAGTTTATAAAAATGAAAAAAAAAAATATTTCCTTTCTATTTTTACTCAAACATATCTTATTTTTTTCGAGCATGTCAATGAATTTTCTATTTTTAGTCAAACATATCATATTTTTTTTAATCTGGAAGTTGTAATAAAACTAGATTTTGAGCATATCACTTAGGAAAGTTTAAGAACTTTCATATGTAATAGACTTATAGACAGTAATACTTTAAGTGTTTTTAGGTGGACAAATGTTTGCACTTTTTGTCCTCTGTACATTGTTGCAGATATATTGTTAACTGTAAAACTACATAAAAATATTACAGATTTTGCAACTTTAATCTTTGTAAGAGTTATATTATATGAAATAGGAGATATATTACCAACTGTAAAACTACATAAAATATTACAAAGTGTGCAACTTTAGTCTTTGTAAAAGTTCTATTATATGAACTCAGTATGAAAAGCTATGAAAGTATAGTACAGTGGGCGAGTGTAGAAAAATACTCCTAGTGTGCGCATAAACATTTAATTTAATGAATTTTTATTGACTTTTCTCAGCCCAAAACCAAATATATCTTCAAAAGACAGTGAAAATCCCAAAAATGACCCAGTTTTAGGCTCCTCAAAGCTCCTAAACTTCTTAAAAACAATCTTACTTATTAATAAATTTTGGTTAACTAAATCTCATTTATTAGTGAAAAATTTATAAAATTTTAAACATAACCTTAAGTCATCAGGTATTTTTAAAAATAAATAAATTGTTAAACTCTTCCCAACTTCCAGCTTCCAAATTAATCTCTTCTACCTTGTTTTTGTGAAGATGGATTTTCAATATTTAAAATAATGAATTAGGACAGTGAATAGTTTTTTTTTTTGGAGTTTATGAGGAAAATAGCTTAAATATGGGTTTGTACATGCATTAAAAGGATCTTTGTATGTTGAAGGTCGTTTATGAATTTAACGCTCTTCTTGATGTCGTTTATGAATTGAACTCTGGTCTTGATCTGTTAAAAAAAGCAAAGCCTAAATTAGTGTTCTAGCAACGTTTGGGATCATTGAATTTTCAACTCAAAAATAAATTTACCAGAAAGATTGTAAACTCCTCTGGTCTTGATCAGTTAAAAAAAAGCAAAGCCTAAATTAGTACTCTAGCAGCATTTGGGATCATCAAATTTTCAACTCAAAGATAAATTTACTAGAAATATTGTGATTGTAATTGTTCAATCTCTTGCTTGAATGGTGAATATTTATAATTGAATGGTCAACTAAAAGTCCAACCCTGTCCAACCTTGTCCAGATTTGTTTTCGAGTATTCTTCTACTTGTAGAATGTCCAAATTGGAGATCATATGTTGATATTTCCCCATTTGTTTTTCTCAGAGATCGATATATCTACGTAAGTCTGAAAGTTTACAATTATAAGCATACCATTATTAATTTACAATTATAAGCACACCATTATTAATTTGGTTTAAAGAAGGTTGTGCTAAGAAGGAATACAAGCTAGTAACTTTGCTACTTTTAGTAATTTTTCATAATTCCAAACAATCTTCTACATCATACACTGCTTATTAGCATCACTGCAAATATATTGATGAGTCACTACTATATGTACAAACTATATAATTCTACATCATACGGTGGAAGTTGACTAGTATTATACTCACACTGTGAGGTTTGGATGACCATGCTCTATCCCACTAGGGAATGTTGTACACTGCTTATTAGCATCACTACAAATATATTGATGAGTCACTACTATATTTACAAACTATATAATTCTATTCTGAAATTTCAGAAACAAAATATAGCGTTATTATTGCATAAAAAAGATAAATGCTAAAAAATACAATGCTAATCGTTTAGTTTATTAGCATTTTCTCTACATAATTTTAGGGTAAAACTCTATAAACAAAACATAGAGTTATGGCTTGATTATTGCATAAAAGATCTAAAGGCTGAAAGATCCTTTATTAGCATGAAAAGTGGTTAATTGGAATAAAACATAAAGTAAAGAGCACGTAAAATGTAAAAACGTTATAAAAATTTCATTTGACTTATAGAAGGGATTTGAAATTCTAGGCCTGCTTGCATCCAAATGTATTGTTAAACTATTGTTAAAGGTAATGCAAGTATTTAATGGAAAATATTCATTAGTGGAAAATATATGTCAGAGGAAGAGCAGGGCATAGCAAAAAAGTTAAGTTTAGTTGGGCTGTGGTGCATACAGTTCAATGCAACTGGTCGACCTCTTATGAGCAAGGTCGTCCAAATGCTCGAAGGAGGGGCCGACATTAGCACTCCTCCATATCCATTTCCGGTTGATCCACCTATGACAGCTATGCAACTCTCTGTCTCTGACCCGTCTTCTTCAATGATTACCACTCCATTTCTGTTGCCTCATCTCCATCCTTTTTCCTTCCTATGACCTCATTACTATGTTTTTCCCTTGGCCATAACTCCATTTTCCATCTAGGATTTACCTATAGCCTAACTCATGCCCATATTCACCATGTCCCTCAAGCAGTGATGGTATCAAAAAATATCTCTGTAGGCTCTTTAGATAAATCAAGTACATTGGATTTTGGATCTTAAATACACCACTTTGTCAAAAAAAAAAATTTCACTTGAAGCCTCTAAGCCAATCTTCAGTCAAGTTAGGTCAAAGAGCCCTCTCACTAGGTCAACTAGGGTTTTATAGGTTGTAAGGTCATCATTGGTGTTCCAAATATTTTTTTCTTGTGAAAAAGGCTGACTCGAATGTATTGGAATATTGAGACATGGTTATTCAAAGAGTATTTGAAAATGTCCAAAGAAGACTACCTTGTCAAAGTTCAAGTTTTTGCTAATGCTAAGATTTTGACACTTCTGCAGCAGTGTTAAGAGATCCATCAGCAGAAATTTGATGAGGTCCGAGGTCTGATCCTGATTCAAGAAAAATTATGGCAAGAATACATGAAAGAAATTGTGCTTGTGGAGACTAAGGTTTTGAGCTTGAAGGTCCAGCAGTGTGCCAAACAATGACAAATTGTAGAAAATAACATGGAGGAAGCGATAAACCCTAATCTTCCTTTTCCACTAGGATAGGGTTTGCTATGAAAAAGAGGCATAAGAGAATAAGATCCATATGGTAGGTCATATCAGAAATCATGAAGCCATACCAACTCATAAACATCATGCCTCCATATTTTTCTAGGAATTCTTTCCAAGATACAAGCTATGTGTCACACCTAGGGCTAGTTTTGCTTCAAACTATGTTTCTGACCAAATAGAAATGAATTTGACACAAGTGAGAGAGGTTTTTTTCCATAATAGGTCCAAGAGGTAAAAAATCCTTCAAGTTTTATACATGTATCATGGTTTGTGAGCAATGTCAAAACTACAGGTGTCACGGGATAATTGTTGCACTGCTGGAGTGACCTTGGGAAAATCATATTTTCTCATAGCTGGAGTGTCCAAATGACTTGATTAATGAGTCAAACAATAACTATACTATAATATATTTCCAATGAGCTATAATAATCTCAATTTGGAGTTAAGGAAGGCCTCCAAAAGTTTTCTGCACTAGCACTCTGCATTTCTGCACCATCATTTAGCACTTTTTGACCAGTCTTGGGAGAATCAACTTTTGATAGGTCAAATCAACTCCAATCAGCAAAGAAAAGGTATATTTTTAAATTATATAGGATAATATTTTTAACGAGCTATCGTGGGCCCACTTTGGACACAACGAAGGCCTCCAAATGCCTTCTACAAAATGGTGCTACGGTCTTAGGAGTTGGTGCTATGCCGCTGGAAATTTTTTCCCATGTAAATTACACATGGCATTGCATGCCTAAGAGGCGGTGCTACATCGTTGGCCAAGAGGTCCTCCTCAACCCTAAAAACACTCAATTCACTCCCAAACTCTTGTTGAAGGTCCTCCAGGCATATTGAAGGCTAAGTACCATCACATCAACCCATTTCCAAGAATTTTTTCCATCATTTAATGGAAGGAAGTTGAAGTCCAGAGAAGAAACCCTAGGTCCTCCCTCACCTTTTCGTAAAGCATCAGATCATGAAGAGAATGAGGATAAAGAATAAGAAAAAAGTGATGAAGAGAATAGTGACAACGAGGCCAACAATGAAGAAAAGGCCAACACTGATAAAAAATATGACAATGATAAAGGTGATGACAGTGAGGAATGTGCAGAAGACAAAGAGGCCAACATAGATGAAAATGAAAATAGTGGGGACTGTACAAAGGAAATTAAAGAGTTTGAGGAAAATGAAGATGAAAATGCTAAAACAGTAATGAAGAAACTATTAAAGACACCTCTAACAGTGACCACACAGAAAATGATAATGGCCATGATAGTGATAAAGAGGAAGAAGAAGGAAGTGATGAAAAGGACAGTAACAAAGAGGCCAGAAATGAGGAAGAGGATGACAATGATAAAGATGATGACAGTGAGGAAAGTGTAGAAGCTAAAGGCAGCATAGATAAAGATGGTAACAATGAGGACAATTCAGAATATAAAGGCAGTAGTGACACTTATGAAACAAGCCTCAGTCATGAAGATAGTGACAAAGATGAACAAAATGAAGATTATGATTGTGAAAAAAGTAAAAAAGAGGCTAATGAAAGTCATGAAAATAATGAAGAAACCATGATGACTGATAGCCCTAATAATAATAATAATAGCAGTGACACTATGAACCAAAAAAGCAATCAAGAGGTTGATGGCAGTGGTGAAGATCACAACAGTAATGTCAGCATGGAGGAGAATGAAAGTGAGTCTATAGAGGTCAGTCAAGAACACAGTGCAGAAGACATAAATGCAGAGATCATTGATGAAAAGAAAGGCAGTCTTGAGATCAACCATGATGAGGGAATTCTAGTAGAAGAATTTGGATTTTTTTCTCTCACATATCAAAAGGGGTCAAGGCTTGTGTTTGCTGCCTCCAAAGGCAAGGGACCATGCCATCCACCTCAACTCAGCCACTAGACAAAGGGAAACAAAAGGTAAAAGAAGAAGAAGATGATCATGAGGTTGAGAGGGACTTCGAAATCATTCAAGTGGATAGTGATGAGGAGAATGAAGCAAGAATCAAAGACTTGCTCCTCGAGGACAGAAATGCACAAATTAAAGACCTCCAAGTGCATTTGGATAGGGCCAAGATTTTGAAGGATGCCCTTGAATTGGAGAACAGGAAGCTAGGAGCACAAATTGCAACCTATGAAGCTAAAGCCATCAAGGCATGGAAAGAAGCCCAAAAGGCACAGGTGAAACTAGAAGAGTTCATGGGCACTTATGAAGAGAGTAGTGATGAGGAAGGAAAATCTAGGAGAAGACCTAGAACCATGGGGTTGAAGAAGGCATTGGCAAAGCAAAGGGAACAAGAATACGCCTGATAGAAAGTATAGGTGTAGGCGGTAAGGAGAGATGTACACTCTTCTCTCTCTCTATATATAATTTATTTCACCAAGGGAGTCTCTTCAACTTGTCTTTCTCCTATTTCATTAATAAAATTCATGGAATTTGATAAATGAAATAAATGGTAACTTTCAAAGTCCTTTGGACAATATCTGCTCCTTTGATAATGAACCAAACTCAAATTCCTTTGTAAGTATAATACTTTGGTTTACGAATATAAGTTAAGCTTTTCGTCATAGCATAAGTACTTATGAATAAATTGCTCGACCCCTTTAAAACAACATCAAACCTTGGGCTTATAACTTTAACCTCATTTAACTCTAGGAACACGACATTTTGTTATACATTGCGTTCCCATGGGCCCCACGCATCTAATATTCATTTTCATGTATTAAATAAATATTTAATAATACCAAAACAGCTGGGCCATACCTCAGACTAACCTCCGTGCAAATTTGCGTGCGATTACCCTTGGATCCGTTACTTAGCAGATCAGACGGACCTGATAGAAATCACATTTTTTTAAGGGCGGAACGTTAATGCATAAAAATTACGCGATATGGGAGGTATTCGCGAGGTGACGTGTCCAAAATATATTGGATGGCGTTGATAAAGGTGAATACCACCTTGAGCCCAAATGTCGCATGATACTGCTTGTATTCTCCTCCAAAACTGTCTTGTGGAAAACCTGGTATTTGAACAGTGTTAACCCAGAAATTCCACTGCGTTTTAGTTCATTTATTCGACTTATCTTCTCCACTTGACACTGTAATCAACCTCGTCGGTCCAGTTCAACCAAACAATAGAACAACAATATTCTATCTCATTTGAGATCGCTCCAACAGGCAGAGGTTTGACATATGCTCTCGCTCTTCCTACAGAGCCCAACTAATCAACCTTCTACAAAATTTCTATTCAGAATAATCACGTTCCATTCATTCACTAAGAATATAAGTTCAAAGAAAATCAGAGAGAAATAAGGATATTTCACACAAAATTGATTATTATTCAAGTTATACACAGAAGTTCTCAAATCGAAAGAATGAGTCCTTCGGGAAAATTACCAATAACACACATAGATAGCCAATGAGTCTAAAATTTATTCATCAGAGAGCAATGCCTCTCGACTCAATCTTTTTCTGCAAAATCCCCCCTTAATTTTTATCAGGGGCTACATTTTATAATCTTTTACATGACTCTTCGACTCCTTCTTGAGAACCGGTTTATTCTTAACATAAAAGCCTAATTACATAATAATACTTTAATTCTATGAACAAAAACTAAAGAGCCTGACACGAATCAACTATTCAGCTTCCTCACTTATTATACTAATCCTACCTACCCTAAGTGTAACTAAAAACTAAGGTATTGACACCTTGGCTGGTACATTCCTTGAACATTTTCAAACTCTTCTAGCCACAACATGTGGACAATTCTCTCACATTGTTGGCTAGTGTCCAATGCCCCTGCATCACAACCCTAGCAAAACAACTCCCTCTAGATGAGATTTTGGCCATGGAGATAGTGCATGATCGGGAGCCTTGCTTGGAGAGAGCCAACATACACCTGGAGGCTAAATTGAAGAAATCTAATCAATATCTTGACCTCCAAAGAAGGATGACTAAACATTATGCTCGAAGAAACAAAATTACAAGGGCTAAACTGAAAAAGGTTCAAACCGAGATCCAAGCATTAAAAGAGGAAAAAGGCCAAGCTAAACTTTGAATTTTGGCACAAGTTTCTCTACAGGTCTCTCAAAATCCATGAGGCACACATCCACCAAATTTGGGAGAATTTTGACAAGTTTTTGTTTTTTGCTAATTTTGAGGGCCAAGGGGGTAGAACCATTGGTGCTATGATTTTTATTAGAGCATCTTTAGGGGGAAAGGATTACATTTTTGGAATCCTTAGCTTGAGTGTGGCAGGCTCACAAAGTTTCAGGTCAATTGGAGTTGTTTTGGTCCTCCAAAAGGGTCAAAAACACCCTAATTTTCACCTTTCTGCCTAGTTTTCAGGACTTGTGCTACGCCTTTACCAGCCTTGGAATTTTTGCTTTTTCAACTGGTTTCAAGGGTCAAATTAGAGAACCAAGGGTAGATCTAGAAATTAGACTCAAAGGGCTTTTCGAAGAGCCATTGCGGAGCCTTTTTCGACATCGAGAAGGCCTCAAAACATTTATGCAAGTTGACCGAGTTTTCCTACTCCAGTGCTACACCCTTGGCATGTAAATTCATCCTAAAACTCAATGTTGCACCCTTAACAGAGGAAAAGTCAACAATGTATGCTTGGCAAGTTTTAGGAGGCTTGGCAGAGCTCAAATGTTAATTTCTTTGCTAAAAATTCCTGAAAAGATATTTTGTTTTAGATATTTTGTGCCTTGGGCCTTGCAAATTCTCAAGGACAATAGTGACATTTCAGATTAGCCAATAGAATTCTAAAGACTCTATTAGGTTTTTCTCCTCCTTGCTTGTTAAATGGAGCATTGAGGATTCATTTTTAATGTTGGCATTTGAGGATTTTTTAGAGCAATACATGGTTTTTTGAGGTTGAAGAGAAATTTGGTGTTGTGGAGCTTGTGAATGATTTGCTTTGATTGATGATGATGAAAGCTTGCTTGTAGGATCCCTGAGCTTGGTTAATGGTGATTTGTCTCTAATTTGTTCATGTTTTCTTGTTTATCATTGTGTCCATCCTTCTATGTTGCAGTAGATCAGAAAAGTATAGGCTAAGAAATGTTGTTTGAGGCACCTTAGTCCTTCATGTTTACTATTTTCTTTATGTTTCCCCCTCCTGGGTTAGTTTAAGGAATTCTTAGCTACTCCTTAGACCCACCTAAGCTTTTTTTTTTCATTAATGGTTTAAGAAATAAGTTTTCAAATATGTTTTATGGTTAGCGATGCTTACTTGATGCTATCTAAACTGTGTTTGTGGAATCTCTATTTGATGTGTTACTTGCTAGCTTTAGCCAAAGAGGCCATGTTTTGATCATGCCCTTTGTCCATGCTTGAGAAGTTTGCCTCAAAGTTCTTTGTAGCTTGATTAAATGATGCTTAGGAGTTCCCTCTTCTTTGATTAAAGTTATTTGTCATCTTATATGTTTTCAAACCTTGAAGGTGAAATCACTAAAGTTAGATGACTTTTCTTTCTTTGTTTGTTTCACTAAATTGTTAATCTTGAATATCTGTTTGTTTAAGTATTTCCATTGAGTTAATCATTTGCCCTATCTCATGATTATTATATTTTTCTTATCAGTATTTGAGACCTTTTTTTTTATGGGTATATGACAAAGGATACCTCACTGCCCTTTCCCCTACCTTGTTCACCAACTTAATGTCCATTTCACTTCACACATAACCTTAAAGATCCATTGACCATATTAGATTTTCCCTATGATGCACTCTGACTCATTGTTGAGATATCCATGAATTTCATAGACTCCATAGCCCAATGATTTGATGACCTCTCACTCCACCTATCCTACTTGATTATCTTACCCAACCAGAACAAACAACAAAACCCTACACTTAACAACTAGCCTAAAATCAACCATCTAAAGAAAACAAGTTCACATCCTTTGCATATAATAGAGAGAGCCCTCTATGAGTCCAGGAAGGATAGGTCCTAGGACTCCAAATACTGGTCTTATGTTACCTTGTGCATTTGGTCTACCAATCTGCTAAATCACGAGACCCTAACATTCTGGTGATCACGGTGGGACCGTCTGAATAAGTGATATCTTAGACATCCTTAAGACCTCAGAAAACCACAAAATTCCTTAGATTGGCATTTAGTTATTGATGGTGGACAACAAATACATTCTTAAGCAGTAAACATCATCCACCTGACGACTCCACTGGTCTTTAGTAGCCCTGTTGACCTCACTAGTTTTCATTAAATCCCTTGGGAATGCATTAAGCAATCCCAATCATGTTGATGGTGGACAACAAGGTTGAAATTTTCCACCTAGAGACTCCACAACCATTAGTAGACCTAAAGAATCCACTAGTAGAAAACTCTAGACTGGTTGAAAAGATACAGTGACCCTTTCTGATTTACAAACATGGATCCAAGGATACAAAGGAGATATGCTTCGATGAATAGAGATCATATCCCTGTATTTCCACATAAAATGCCTTAGATAAATTGGATGAAAAACCTACCTATATTTCAAGATGAAAAATGTGATGACCCCTTATTATATCTCATCAAATTTCATATACATGTATGGAGGTTAAAGGTTGATTGGTATGAGGACTACCTCTTGAAAATGTTTATGGCAACATTAGAGGGTAAGGCAAGAGAATGGTATGAATGGCTAAAACCTGGTAGCTTGTTTTTCTTAAAATATCTCCACAAGGTATTTTGTGATCATTATAAAGAAAATTCTCCAGCCTTATCCTTAGTTAAAAATTGTTGTGATCAATCTCAGGATATCATACAGTACATTATATATAGTGATATAGATTTGGAAACTTTACATCCTGAAAACTTCTTAGTAGCCATTCATCAATTTCATTCTCAAGGTAGCTATCATGATAGCTTAGAGGAGTTAGTTGAGGAATAACCGAAGAAAGAAATAGAAGAAAACCCATAGGATCTCTCTGAAGGCATAAGTGATGATTCACCATCTCTTCTAGGTGAGGCTCAAGAAAACATTCAACCTCAAAATCATCCTTCACAAGAGAAAGAGAACTGATGTACTTCTATCCAAAGAAAAATAAAAATGCCCCCTCTTTTGACTGAAGAGGAAATAAATCAGATGCTAAACATTCAGCCAACCTCTAAACCTTCATGTGAAAAAAACATTTATGTTCATTCTCCTACTAGTCATGTCTACCATAAGTTAGAAAGTGAACTTGTAGATCAATTCAAAGAAGAACAAACTAGTAATCCAATTTTCTTGATTGGTAACACTACTTATTCTGATGATTTTCCAAAGTTTGATCAGTATGATCACAGTCATGTGCTCCAAACAAAAGCTAACCTTGCAGAGCCATCAACAGTTCATTTGTGGGAAGAAGACCTATTTCATCGACTTGGAAACAATAGTCATCCAATACATACCATCTATGACACTGATGAGGAAAGCCTTGAAATTTTAGAAGTAAGTGAGGGATCTCTGACTCTTTGCTCTACCTCAGTTCAGTCCATCAAAAATAACTTTCATGTGATTGGAAATCAACAGCCTTTTTGGTTTGATGTTGAGGTTGAGGAAGATAGTGAGCTTCTTGAGCAAGTTGTCAGTAAGAAGCCTTTTCCTAACATAGTTGAGGAAATCCTTGATAACATAGATTCCTTCTCAACTCCAGATTTGCAACCAACAAGTTCCCTTAAATTTCAGATTGTAGATGAAGACTTAGAAATGGATAATTGCAAGAAAGTTTCTATATTGCCTCCTCAAGAAGATTTATTGCCAAAAAATACTCCTGCTCATAAACATGATGACCTTCACACAGAATTCAGCCCACTCAATCAGAACATATCAAGTGTGCTAGAGGACAACATTGCAATATATGATGAGACTGACAATGTAGATGATCACGAGGAAGAGGAGGAATTACTTTCCCAAAAGAGTCCCAAGCTTAGCCAAGTGGAGGAAGAAGCAGTCCTGGATCAAGGTTATTTGCCAAATCCTCACATTCAGGTATTGTTTCAAGATCCCTTTGCTGATTTGTTAGAGACATTTGAAGAGGGATTAAAATATGTCAAGAGCAGTTTGATGCAAATTTTAAAGAAAATTTTAGGTACTACTATTCAAACATAAGTGAGGTGAGAGTGGCCTTTTGATTTTTTCAAAATAATCAAAGAGCTAAACCAAGATCCCTCATGAAATCATATGCTTGATTGGTTATATTGGAAAATAAAGTTCACCAGCTGAATGTATATCATGTATAGGTTAGATTAGGATAGATAGGTATGAAAATAAACTCATCCTTTTGAGCATCTAGTTTTAGTTTCAGATTGTCTTGTTAAAAAATGAAAACACAAAAACAGAGAAAACAAGAAAAGAGGGAAGATTTAAAGAAGAGGTACAATCCCATACCCAAAAAATAGTAGTACTGAAAGTTTGTAAGCCTAAATTCCACTACTTGTTCAAAAGAGTCTTGTTCAATCATCTAGCCTAATCATGGCTGAACATGTTTTCAATTTATTGCTGATAGGTTAGTGAAAAATAGCTTGTCAAAACATCTAAACTTGATTTGTCAGCAGGGATATATTAGGAAGAGAAGATACTGGTTCCACATGCTCAAATCTGAACCAAAGAGAAATATGGGGAGGTTAAACTAATGATCAATCATAGCCCTCATGATTTATAGTTTTGTTTGTAGAAAAATAATATTTGTGTGTAGCTTGTCCTAATGCCACAACTCATGATAAATAATATTGCCTAATCCTAATTTAAACCATGCTTTCAATTTCAACTCAATAGCTTAGATAATGAATTCTCTAAAACAACTTTATCTTGACAGTGAGTTATTCTAGGTAGAGAATAAAAAGAGTTCACTAGCATAATTTGAACTCTTAAGAAGTGATAAGAGTCGATAGTTTGTTGTTTTTTACAAAATAAAAGAATGTCAAGGGTTTTCCAGTTCAAGTGCACCCAAGGAAGAAAAAATGTTAGGAAAGTAGGCTGGGTAGGTAGAGATGATGGTTGAAGTGATCATGTTTTTCAGATTCTTGAGATCACAACTTCAAAGAAGCATCAACAAATGAATAGAAAGGAAAATCTGCCCAATGGGTAAGGCTCTGGTCTTCATAAAATTCATAGATATGAACTTTGAGGTTCTGGACACATCTTGAAAAGGAGTTTCCCTCCCCAAGTGGAGCCATTGTTAGTCATCAGTATTTTTCATTATCTGTAGATGACTAAATATTGGTTCTAGATTTCTAAAAACAACATTCTTTGAAAATTGTGAGTTTTAGAAATCTCACTACCTTCATTGTCCTTATGAAAAAAATTTCACTACTCCATTAGCTTGCCATTCCATGGTCTCCTTTCCACTCCTAAAAAGCTCCTCATAGGCCTGTGCCACTCATCTCCATCCTTTTTCCTTCCTATGACCTCATTACTCTGTTTTTCCCTTTCCCATAACTCCATTTGCCATCTAGGATTTACCTATAGCCTAACTCATGCCCATATTCACCATGTCCCTCAAGTAGTGATGGTCTCAAAAACTATCTCTGTAGGCTCTTTAGATAAATCAAGTACATTGGATTTTGGATCTTTAGTACACCACTTTGTCAAAACTCTGTTTTTCACTTGAAGCCTCCAAGCCAATCTTCAGTCAAATTACGTCAAAGAGCCCTCTCACTAGGTCAACTAGGGTTTTATAGGTTGTAAGGTCATCATTGGTGTTCCAAATATTTTTTTTCTTATGAAAAAGGTTGACTCGAATGTATTGTAATATTGATACATGGTTATTCAAAGAGGATCTGAAATTCTCCAAAGAATACTACCTCGTCAAAATTCAAGTTTTGCAAATGCTAAGATTTTGACACTTCTGTAGGAGTGTTAAGAGATCCATTAGCAGAAATTTGATGAGGTAGGAGGTCTGATCCTTATTCAAGACAACTCATGGCCAGAAGACAGGAAAGAAATTGTGCTTGTCGATACTGAGGTTTTGATCTTGAAGGTCCAGCAGTGTCCCAAACAGTGACAAATTGCAGAAAATAACATGGAGGAAGCAATAAACCCTAATTTTCCTTTTCCACTAGGCTAGGGTTTGCTATGAAAAAGAGGCATAAGAGAAGAAGATCCATATTTTAGGTCATATCAGCAATCATGAATCCATACCAACTCATAAACATCATGCCTCCATCTCTTTCTAGGAATTCTTTCCAAGATACAAGCCATGTGTCACACCTAGGGCCAGTTTTACTTCAAACTATTTTTATGAACAAAAAAAGATGCATTTGACAAAAGTGAGAGAGGTTTTTTTCCATCATAGGTCAAAGAAAAACAACCTCCTTCAGTTTTTACACAGGTATCATGGTTTGAGAGAAATGTCAAAACTATAGGTGTCACAAGAGAATTGTTGCACTGCTGAAGTGCCCTTAGGAAAATCAGTTTTTCTCATAGATGGAGTGTCCAAATGACTTGCTTAATGAGTCAAATGATAGCTATATTGGAATAAAATTCCAATGAACTATTATAAGCTCAATTTGGAGTTAAGGAAGGCCTCCAAAAGTTGTCTGCACTAGCACTCTGCATTTCTGCACCATCATTAAACACTTTTTGACCAGTCTTATGAGAATAAACTTTTGATAGTTCAAATAAACTCCAATCAGAAAAAAAAATATAGATTAGGAAATTAGATAGGACACGCTTTCCAACGAGATATTTTGGGACCAATTTGGACACCGGGAAGGCCTCCAAATTCCCTCTGCAAAATGGTGTTGTGCACTCAGGAGTTGGTGTAAATTGTTTCTCATGTAAATTGTTTCCCATGTAAATTACACATGGCACTATGCACCTGGGAGGTGGTGTTGTGCCCTTGGCCAGGCCTCCTCAACCCTAAAAACACTCAATTCAATCCTAGACTCTTGCTAAAGGTCCTCCAAGCATATTGAAGGTTAAGTACCATCACATCAACCCATTTCGAAACATTTTTGCCATCATTTAATGGACGAAAGTTGAAGTCCAAAGAAGGAACCCTACGTCCTCCCTCACCTTCTCCTAAAGCATCAGATCAAGAAGAGAATGAGGATAAAGAGGAAGAAACAAGTGATGAAGATAATAGTGACAAAGAGGCCAGCAATGAAGAAAAGGCCAATGCTGATAAAAATGATGACAATGATAAAGGTGATAACAGTGAGGAAAGTGCAAAAGACAAAGAGGCTAGCATAGATGAAAATGAAAATAGTGAGGATAGTAAAGAGGTTGAGGAAAATGAAGATGAAAATGCACAAAAAATTAATGAAGAAACTGATCAAGACACCTATAACAATGACCACATAGAAAATGATAATGGCCATGATAGTGATAAAGAGGAAGAAGAAGGCAGTGAACAAGGCAGTGATGAAAAGGACAGTGACAGAGAGGCCAACAATGAGGAAGAGGATGACAATGATAAAGACGATGACACTGAGGAAAGTTCAGAAGTTAAAGGCAACATAGATAAAGATGGTAACAATGAGGACAATGCAGAAAATAAAGGTAGCAGTAACACTTATGAAACAAGCCTCTGTCACGAAGACAATGACAAGGATGAAAAAAATGAAGATGATGATTGTGCAGAAAGTCAAGAAGAGGCTAATGAAAGTCATGAAAATAATGAAGAAACCATGATGACTAATAGCCCTAATAATAATAAAGGCAACAGTGACACTTATGAAACAAGCTTCATTCATAAAGATAGTGACAAAGATGAACAAAACGAAGATGATGATTGTACAGAAAGTCAAGAAGAGGCTAATGAAAATCATGAAAATAATGAAGAAACCATAAAGACTCATAGCCCTAATAATAATAACACTAGTGACACTATGAACCAAAAAAGCAGTCAAGGGGTTGATGGAAGTGGTGAAGATCACAACAGTAATGTCAGCATGGAGGAGAATGAAAGTGAGTCTCAAGAGGTCAATCAAGAACACAGTGCACAAGACATAAATGCAGAGATCATTGATGAAAAGAAAGGCAGTCTTGAGATCAACCATGATGAGGGCATTCTAGTAGAAAAATTTGGATTTTTCCCCTCACATATCAAAAGGGTTCAAGGCTTGTGTTTTCTGCCTCCAAAAGGAAAGGGACCATGCCATCCACCTCAACTCAGCCACTAGAAAAAGGGAAACAAAAGGTAAAAGAAGAAGAAGAAGATCATGAGGTTGAGAGGGACTTTGAAATCATTCAAGTGGATAGTGATGAGGAGAATGAAGCAAGAATCACAAACTTGCTCCTCCAGGACCGAAATGCACAAATTAAAGACCTCCAAGCACATTTTGATAGGGCCAAGAGTGTGAATGATGCCCTAGACTTGGAGAACAGGAAGCTAGGAGCACAAATTGCAATATATGAAGCTAAAGCCATCAAGGCATAGAAAGAAGCCCAAAAGGCATAGTTGAAACTAGAAGAGTTCATGGGCACTTATGAAGAGAGTAGCGATGAGGAAGGATAATCTAGGAGAAGATCTAGAACCATGGGGTTGAAGAAGTGATGCAGGGGCATTAGGTTCAAGAAAATATTTTGTATTTTAATAGACATAAGGGGATCTTGTTTTTTTAATTTCTTATGTAATTATTAATGTTTTGAGTGGCATTTAGGAATTAATTAAATATTGAGAAAAATTGTAAATGTTCCCGAATGATTGGAGAACATGAGGGAATAGGATAGTTGAGATAAGAGATTTGATTGTAATTCCTAAAGTAGATTCAATTTCATGATTTTTGGGATTAAAAAGGATCCTTAGGGATATTAGATAGATTTTAGGACTTGAGGATTTTAGGGAAACTATTGAGGATCTAAAACTAAATTAGTTTAGATTATTCTGTATAAAAATAATAAGCCTTAAGGCAAAAGAGAGACAGAGAGTGAACAATTTAGTTTAGGGCAAACAGGGTTTGTCATTTGTAAGCCTACGGGAAATTGTAGAAAGGGCCATTGATTTGAAGATCAGGCCGAGAGAAAGAAATCCTTAGTAATTATTTGAGGTATATATATATATATACAGAGAAATTCAGGGTTTAATTGAGTGTGTATGCTTTGATTATATCTTGATTTATAAAAGCATAATGTGTATATAGAACAGACGATTTTGGCATCAATTGTGTATGCAAGTAATTGAATCAAATCAAAAGAATTCGATTATTGTGAGACAATATATTTTAATTTAAATTTCAGTCGATGATGGAATTCTAGAGGAATTCGTATGTAGGATTTAGCATCGATTTCGGAATAAATCGATGCTTCTAAAACAGAGAACTTAGTTCTCCAAATATCGACAATTTTCATTTCACATTTGAAGAATGAACTGAATTTATAGAATGGGTCGATGACACAGTGAGACCGAGGTTTTGAAATCCATATAGGGCTTTTATTTTAATGGGAATTTGAGTGAAATTGGTGCCTGTAAACCGTGAAATTATGGATAGGAGGAATTGCATCAAAAACAAAGGCGGAATCATTGAATGGTAAGGAAATCTGTTCCTATCATGATTTATAAGTTGTGTATACTCCAGCAAAGAAGTTAATACACAATTGAATGGAAAAAATTTCATAGATACATTTCCATCAAGAAATTGAACGGGAAAAACCCAAATGCATTCATCTTTCCTTGAATTGGTGAATCGCTATTTTAACATTCATGGAAGAAGAAGTTTTCAGATTTGAGTATCTAAATCAGTTCTCATTAATCATACCATGAGCTCACGGAAAGAAAAATAAAAATGATGCTGTAGAAGAGGTGAAGGTGGAACTGTACAGTAGAAAAAGCAAATGCAAATAATTCAAATGAAGGCATAGCGAATTTGAATTGATGGAGTGGTTGTAAAGTCCACAGAAATGGAATCATAGTTCCATTCGAAATCTGAATTAATTAAACGCAGAGGTGGTTTTAGAAAAACAACAAATGGTCTTCGCACTACAAAAGGATGGTAAGTGGTAATTGTGAATTGAACATGATAGTGTTCATGCATTGACACGTGACATTTATGGTTTTAAATTACCGCTTATGTCGCGTAAGTTTGGAGTGATAAAGCACAGAGCTAATTGCTATGCAATATCCGTTCAATCGCCGGTGTTAGAAATCATATGGTGGATGCGTGGAAGAGTTGCACGGATGATAAACGAGCGTAAAGGTATGGTTCAAAGTTAATGTTACTATCATATATGGTTTGTTAAAGCTGTGGAACCTAATGTTAATGTGCGGTGGTTTATGTTTTTAATCCAAAGTCGAAATATGAATTGAAATGTTCTGTGAAGCATCTTAAATAGAATCATATATGTGATAATTGGTATGTCGTGAGCAAATACTTTGGGTTTAGGCCAAAGTAGAATATTGATTCGATATTTATGAGATGATTTTTTATATGATTTTGGTTTTAAACCATCAATTTTGAAAGAGGAGAAGCTTCTGATTTAAAATTTGCAGTGTTTGGGTTTTATAATAAGGATTTAATCAGAGATGAAATGAAAAGATTCCACGTTAAAAGTCATGGTATTAATTGAAAATGAGAAATGCATTTTTACATGCATAGAAGATTGAGAATGTGGGTTTTGCAGCTTAGGCTGCTACCAGGTGGTATCAAAGTAGGAAAGGCTCTTTTGAAAATTACATTTTTTGGAATGCATGAAATGAGGAAAGCTTGGGATTTTAAATCTGTTTAACAGTAATTGCATATTTGAATAGATATGCAATGAAGGTATGATAATGAGGAAATTTAGATTTGAAAAATCTGAATTTGAAAGAAAATGTGCTTTGAAAATTTACCAAGTTATGATCTAGAAGATGTGAACACAGGGATAATGATGATGGCAAAGAGATCATATTTGAATCTGATAGACAGCATGTAGTATAGCAGAGTATTGGAGAATTTGCAGAAGCAATTACAAGTGGATGTTGAAACAAACCTTGAAGGTGAGGCATTTTGATTTTGCTTGAAGATTTTGTTTGCAGAATGCATAGTGCAAGAAATTGAGGGCCATCTCAGCAAGAAGATCACAACTTTAAAGAGCAGTGATGAAGGAAGCCAGTGGACGTTTCTAAGAGAGAGAAGAATGTGGTAGAACGTGGAGGAATTCCAACAGAGGCTGGATAAAGAAAAGTTGTGTTCTTGAAAGGGTGCATATGAGTTGAAGCCTAGAAGGAGCAGAGAGAATGTTCAAGAGGTTCCAGAAGATAGAGGACCAGTACTTTCACATCAATATGGGAAATGATAAGAGGTATATCGCGACCAACATAGGTATAGTTACCATTCAGAGGGAGTCTGGTACTACTTTCACATTAAAATATGTCATGTATGTTCCTGGTTTAAATAAGAATTTAGTTTTTGTTGCTATGTTGGAATATTGTTGCTATGATGTGATATTTAGCAAAGAGAAGGCATTCTTTTGTAAAAAAGCCATGAGACAGGTGAAGAAGATTGGGTTTTGGGTAAAGAACCTCTTTAAATTGGATGTAGAACATTGTCCTGCCTTGAGAATGAAATCAGAGAATGTGCAAAACCGAGACATAGGTGACTTATGACACATAATATTGGGTCATATACACCATGGTGCTTTGAATATCGTGAAGAAAATTTCTACAGGACTTCCCAAGGGTGCACTTGAGCAGTGAGATACATGAAAACGGTGTACATTGGGGAAGTACACCAAATACACCTTTGACGATAATGAAAGTTGAGCAAAGGCGATCCTTGAGAGAGTTCACTAAGATGTGTGTGGACCATTATTGACAGCCTCCACAAAAAAACACAGGTATTATGTGATTTTTGTATATGATTTTTCACAAAAGTGTTGGATATTCTTCATGCAAAAGAAATATCAGACATTCTCAAAGTTTTGTGAGTTCAAAGCACTTGTTGAGAAAGATACAGGGAATAAGATGAAGGCTCTTAGAAGTGACATTGGTGGAGAATATGTCTTGAACGAATTTAATAACTTCTATGCTTCAGAAGGAATTCGATAGGAATTGATAGCACCTCATAACCCACAGCATAATGGGCTTGCAGAAAGGAAGAATGAAACTATTATGGGAGCAGCACGATTGATTATGCATGATCTAGCCCTACCATTGCATCTAGGGGTTGAAGCATGCAACACAACAATATTTGTGAAGAACAAAAGTCCTCATCAGATACATGGGATGAGTACACCAGAGGAATCTTTATCAGGTAAGAAACCATATGTGTGCATTTTAAAAATTTTGGATCATTAATTTCTAGCACACAGGATGACAATGTTAAAAATAGATGTGAAATTCGATCAAGAGAAGGCCATGTGAATTTCCCTTGAGAGGGAGCTTTAGTTGCATGCAGTTGAGGATCTCTTGGCTCCAAAAGAAGAACCTCAAGATGTGGAGCATCCACAAGTAGAGGAACAGAAAGTGGAAGCACCCATTAATGTAGAGACATCCCGAGACAGAAGGAAGCGCACCAGAGAGGCTGACAGGTTGGTGTGTGATGCTAGAGAGAATGTGGGAGCACCCACATCACAACACATGTAGAGAAGGTCCCCAGAGCGGTACACTGGATACATGGATCTTATGAGCGAGAGTGTAGATATAGAGGCATCCTATTTGAGGGAAGAAGTGAAAAAACAAGTTTGGGTTGATGCCATGGTTGAGGAGTATGACTCCATTATTAGAAATAGTGCATAAGAATTTTTCCCAAGACTAGAGGGGAAGTCAGATGTAGGATCCTGATAGATATACAAGGTGAATCAAGTAGTATATGGGAGTGTGGAGAAAAAAAAAGGCCATATTTGTAGGTTTTAACCCTGTACAGAAATTAGCTGCAAATGAATCTTAAAAATAGAAAATAAACAATAGCGAGAGAATAAAAAATAAAACAGATACACAGAGATTTTCCCCTGGATCCCAAATCGGGATGACCAGCTTGATTTTTCATTATATCCCTTTTAGTGTTACAACACATATATATACATGTAGAAGCATACATAAAACCCAATCCATTAACCCTGGATTAGAACATAACTATAGTTCCCTTGACCGGATCTACAAAATACCATGGGCCGAAAAACCATCATACCCCAAAACCATGTGCAAACCCATGTAAAAAACCATGGGTGGGTCTGCCCATCGGAAAATAAGGACCAAATTTTTTTTCCAAGATGCTGCCCCAGACCTCGATAGGGGGGGATACCGCCCCCCCTGTGACCCCCCCCCCCCCCCCCCCGACGCGCCCCGCCGCAACGTACACAGGGGGTTATCACCCCCGCGCATGACTAGTCGTGGAAATAATATAAAACATACCCAACATTCTCCCACTTGTTGTTTTCTTTCTGCAAGGGGTCACAAGAGAGCTGAGTCATTACCCCAGCTTTGCAACACCCATAGTTTATCTACACCAAGAGAACTTCTGAGTGCTCACAGACTTCATCAATGAATCTGCAACATTCTTCAAGGTGTCCACCTTTACCAGCAACAGCCTTTTAGCCTCAACCATATATCTCACAAAGTGATATTGAACATTAATTTTCTGTCTTTGAATGATAAGAAGGGTTCTTAGCCAAGAAAATTGGACTTTGGTAATAACAGTCTATCCTTATAGCTTGCTACACCAACCCCATACTTGAACACAATCTCTGCAACCAAACTGATTCCTTGCTTGCATGAGTGGCTGCTATGTATTCTGCCTTTGTAGTTGAAAGAGCCACTCTAGACTGTCTTTTACTCATCCAACTGACCGCACCGACCGTACCCTGCAACACACTAAGACATACCCTCTTGTAGATGCCTTTTGGTCCAGATCTCCAGCCCAGGCACACACCAACAAAATCACGAATGTCCAACACTCTTTCCAATCTGGTCTTCCCCGGTAGCCCAAGCCATAATCACTAGTGCCACGCAAATATCTCGAAAACCCGTTTCACTACCGTCCAATGCTCCTTCCCTGGGTTTGACATAAACCTGATCAATACTCCCACTGCATGTGCAATGTTTGGTCTAGTACAGACCATTGCATACATCAGGCTACCCACTGCACTTGCATATGGAACATGAGACATATCCTCCTCTTCTTCTTGTGTCTTGGGACACTGTTCAACGACATCTTGTACTCACAGAACTGTAACATTCACTCAGCTTACCATCCCGCGAGTATAGCAAGCCTCATAGTCTCGAAATACTTCCTCTGGTTTAACCAGAGCTTCCTCTTTTCCCAATCTCTCTTAATTTCCATACCCAAAATATAGTTTTCAGCACCAAGATCCTTCATGTTGAATTTGGAGAATAATTGGGTCTTCAAATATTGGATAATTTATTTGTCATTTCCAATTAACAACATATCATCGACATACAAGAACAAATAAATAACATGATCACCAGTTAATTTAAAATAAAGACAGTGATCCTCCTTGCTTCCGTAGCTAAGTCCCCTGCCATATAGGTATCAAATTTCTGATACCACATCCTTGGTGACTGTTTTAACCCATACAGAGACTTCTTTAACCTGCATACCAACTCTTTCTTCCCCTTCACCATAAAGCCTTCAGGTTGTTTCATGTATATCTCCTCTTCCAGATCCCTGTGAAGAAATGTTGTCTTCACATCCATCTGTTCTACCTCAAAATTAAATGCAGCAACAACAGATAAAAGTAATCTAATAGAAGTAACTTTGGAAACAGGAGAAAAAATATCACCAAAATCAATTCCCGACACCTGGGAATAACCTTTTTCTAACAACCAAGATTTTCATTTCTCCACCTTGCCTTCTACATTCATCTTCTTCTTAAACACCCATTTTCTCCCGATGGGCTTCCTTCCAGCTGACAACTCCACTAGATCCCATGCCTCATTTTTATGCAAGGATGTCATTTCATCAACCATGGCCTTCTTCCAGAGTTTTCCATCCTCTGAATCTACTGCCTCCCTGACAGTTCTAGGATCATCATCAGTTATAGTTAAAGAAAAATTTAAACAGAAAGCAGATGGACTATACCTTTCTGGTTGTCTTCTTTCCCAAGCAGATCTTCTCACAGCTGGATTTTGTGGCTCTTCCTCTTCTGAGCCTTCTTCCATAGTAGAGTTTGATTCATCCTCCTTTAGCTCAAACTCTATATTCTCAGGTTCCTTTGGTAGGACCTCATGTTTAACAATATATTTCACCTCTCTAAACACCACATCTCGGCTGTACATAACCTTCCTTGTTTCCGGGTTCCAAATCTTGTAACCCTTTACACCATCCTTATACCCAGTAAAGATGCACCGATTAGATTTATTATCCAACTTGATCCTTTTCTCTTTTGGAACATGTACATATGCATCACATCCAAATACCCTTAGATGTGAAAGAGAGGGTTTCTTACCAGTCCATACCTCATGTGGAGTCTTATCCTCCAACGCTGATGAAGGTGATCTGTTAACCAAGTAACATGCAATATCCACTACCTCTGCCCAGAATTCTTGTCCTAACTAGGTAAAACTAAGCATGCTTCTTGCCTTTTCCATCAACGTTCTGTTCATTCTTTCTGCAACTCCATTTTGCTGAGGTGTGTATGGAGTAGTCTTCTGTCGTGCTATACCACACTTCTTACAGAAATTTTCAAATTCCTTCTTGCAGAACTCCCCACCATTATCTGTCCTCAGCACCTTTATCTTCTTCTCTGTCTGGTTTTCCACTAGAGCCTTAAATTCTTTAAATTTTCAAAGACATCAGATTTATTCCTCAAGAAATATATCCATGTATTCCTTGAGAATTCATCTACGAATGAAACATAATATATAGACTTACCCAGTGATGGAACCGACACAGGTCCAAACACATCACTATGCACAAGCTCTAATATTTTGTTCGCCCTCTTAGCACCAGAAGGAAAACTCACCCGATTCTGCTTCTCATATACACAATGTTCACAAAAATTGAAATCCAGAGAGCAATTAGACATACCTTCTACCATACCATTTCCATGCAGTATCCGAAGGCCCTTCTCTCTAATATGTCCAAGCCTTTGATGCCATAGCATGGTCTTTTCTCCAGAGACTTCTAGGATTTCCGATCCACTTTCAGGAACCACAGAATTGTTGCACACATCAATAACAGTGCTACCCTGAAGCTTGTACAGAGTTCCAATCCGAACTCCCCGCATTAGCACCAGTGCTCCCCGAACCATCTTACAGGTATCTTTCTCGAACACCATTTTTACACTTGCAACATCCACCTTGCTTACATAAATCAGATTTCTGCCAATGCAGGAATGTGTAGAACACCAGGAAGTGTTCTAATCCTTCCACCTTGCAGCTTTAACTTGAATTTTCCACGTCCGAAGATTCTAGCCTTCCTATCATCACCTAAGAAGACATCACCGCCATCATATTTCTCATACTCGCAGAACCACTCCCTATGGAGAGTGAAGTGAAAGGATGCACCCGAGTCAATCAACCATGACTCATGATCTACATGTGTATTTGAAGAAGAAGCCAAATACACATCCCCACCTTCATCCGAGGTGGTTTTTGCCTCTGCAGAAGGAGCATCATCAGATCCCTTTCCTTTCTGAGGAGATTTATATCTGCAGTCCTTTTTGTAGTGCCCTTCCTTTCCACATTTCCAGCACCCCTTTACAAACTTTCTAGGAGATTTAGATCTCCCTCGAGATTTAGATCTCCCACTTGAAACCTTATTATTGTTTCTATTCTGGGACCTTCCTCATACAGATAAGGCATCTCCATTTTGACCCTCCATATTTATCCGTCTCATTTCCTCCGACAGCAAGGCTGATACAATGCCATCAAAATTCAAGGTAGTTGTATTGCTACCTATTTCAATAACTAGACTGTCTCACGAGTCTAGTAGAGAACACAATAAACTGATGCACTTATCTTCATCTGAGATTTTAATATCAACAGATGACAGCTGACTTACCACAGTATTGAAGGTGGTCAAATGCTCTGTCACCAAGTCTCCATCCTTCATCCTCAGGTTATACAACTTTTCACGCAGGAACAATTTATTCACCAGAGACTTAGATTGGTACAAAGTCCCTAGCTTTTCCCACAAGGTCTTCATCGTAGCTTCCCCAGATACATTCAACAATACTGAATCTGAGACACACAATCATATTGTGCTCTTTGCCTTCCGATCCAGCTTCTTCCAGTCTTCATCTGACATTGCTGTTGGTTTAGTACCCGGATCTACCGCGATCTATTGATCTTTATCCACCAGTAAATCCTCCATCTTGAGATTCCACAACTCAAAAATCTGACCATTAAATTTCTCGATCTCTATCTTCTCACCGCTTGCCATCTTCTTTCACTGCAAGAATCGATCCTGCAGATCTCCCACTGAACAGGGTCTACCTCAGGCCCGAGAAAAAAAAACCCCTCAGTAGCAAAGGCATCCCCTTGAAGCCGAAACTTCTCTGATACTAAATGCAGGTTTTAACCTTGTACAAAAATTATCTACAAATGAATCTTAAAAATAGAAAATAAACAATAGCGAGAGCATAAAACATAAAACAGATACACACAGAGATTTTACCCTGGATCCCAAATCGGGATGACCAACTTAATTTTTCATTATATTCCATTTAGTGTTACAAAACATATATATACATGTCGAAGCATACATAAAACCTAATCCATTAACCTTGGATTAGAACATAACCGTAGTTCCCTTGACTGGATCTACAAAATACCATGGGCCGAAAAACCATCGTACCCCAAAACCATGTGCAAACCCATGCAAAAAACCATGGGTGGGTCTGCCCACTAGAAAATAAGGACCAAAAAATTTTCCGGGGCACTACCCCGAACCCCGACAAGGGTGGCTACCGCCCCCCCTGTGACCCGCCCGACGTTTCACCCATCACAACATAAAGGGGGGACTATCACCCCCTCGCACATGACAAGTCATGGAAAGAATATAAAACATACCCAACAAATTGTGTCCAAAGGGTTCTCTAAAATGGAGGGGATTGATTATGATGAGTCCTTTGCACCAGTCCCAAGGTACTCATCAATCAGATCCATCCTTTCAATTTCAATGCAAATGAGATGGCTGATACATCAAATGGATGTCAAGACAACCTTCCTCAACAAAGTGATTGAAGAAGAGGTGTAAATTGAGCAACCGAAAGGTTTTGAAACCTTCGATAGAGAGTCACATGTGTGTAGACTCAAGAGAGCATTGTATTCATTGAAGCAAGCACCTCATGCTTGGTACACCAAGATTGACAATTACTTCACCAGGTTGGGCTTCACCAAGAGTGAAGCAGATGCAAACATTTACCATATTGTGGTAGAAGGTAAAATTTTGATCATTGTACTCTATGTCAATGATTTGATACTGACAGGTGATGAGCAGCTCATCAAGTCTTTCAAAGAGGATCTTGCAAAAGAATTTGAGATGAAGGACATGAGGCTCTTGCACTATTTCCTGGGATTTGAAATTTGGCAAAGAGATGGGGAGATATTTGTATCTTAAGGAAAGTATGCCAACAAGATTCTAAATAATTTCTACATGGAGGACATCAAACCCATGTATACTCCTCTGGCAGGGAACTTGAGGAAGGAGGATGCAACTTCAGGTGAAGTAGTAGATGCTACCATTTACAAGTAGCTTGTGGGTTCACTCATGTATTTGGTGAACACATGACCAGACATATGATATGCTCTTAACCAACTTAGTCAAGCTATGGTTAAGCCTACCAAGCTCTTTTGGAAGGCAGCCAAGCATGTGTTGAGATACCTTAGAGGTACTACCCAGCTTGGGCTATGGTACATACAGACAGAGGGAGTGAAGCTTCAAGGTTTCACAGATGCAGATTGGGTAGGGACTCCACCCGATAGGAAGAGAACATTAGGGGGCATCTTCAACATTGGGTCAGTAGCAATTTCTTGGTACAATAGGATGTAGTGATCATTTGGACTCAGCTAAGTAGAGGCAGAGTACATGACTGCTAGTCAAGCAACATGTGAGGCCACTTGGATGAGGAAGATACTTTTTTTTTTGATTGGTTGATAGATGGATCCAGTGGTAACTTATTATAATAACCAGAGTTGCATCAAACTCTCAGTTAATCTAGTTTTTCATGACAGGTCCAAGCATATTGATATTTGGTATCACCATCTCAGAGATTTTGTGTAGAGGAGGATTATGTCATTAGAGTACACTCCCATGGAGGAGTAGGAAGCACACATCTTGATGAAGGAACTATTAATAGGAAAATTTGAGTTCCATAGAGGCAGGAATAGGGTAACAAACAATCCCTTTGTTGTTGAGAGGGAGTGTTGAAATTGGCAACAAGAAGAGGCTTCTAATTCAATTTTCCCTTAATTAAATTAGAAGGAAATTTTAATTCCAAATCACATAATAGCTTGTACGAGTTAACTGAGTTGGGAAGACTTAGTTAGATCAATTAATTCGATTTGAGGATCAAATTGGAGGCATGTAGATTCCAATCTAAGTTTTAGGGGGTCCAGTTGCAATTTATTTTGAGTTGTAATTATTTAACTTAATTATTTGAGTTAAAATCAGTTTAACTAGTTCTAACGGATGAATAAGCTAGTGAGAGGTCCAACGAATTAAATTTGATTTAATTCACGTGCAGTGATTTAAGTATAGGATCAAATTTTATTGCATAAAGGTGATACAGTCAGAGATAGTGCAGAGAGCTCTAGATCCCGAGAGAAGAATTGTATTGTTTCATATTCTTTACTTAATGCAATATACAAAAAGCGGGGTTTTTAGATGAGGCTCTCCCCAGATACATCTTAGTATTGTGCGATTGAAATTATTTCTCCTTCTTGTGCATGTGATTGTGCAGTCGTAATTGGTTTTCAAAATTTGTAAAATAGATTCAAGTATTTTGTTTTAACATATTATAAGACCAGTTGAATCTATGTGGATCTTCTAGATTAAAACCCATTTTTAAACCCTAAAGTTTTTAATTATAATTAAGGCTTGTAATGTTAGAGTGGATAGAAAGAACATATTTATAAAATTTAATTTATTTAATATGCATTTTATTTAATATATTGTTAAATTGGAGAAGAGAGATAACAATCTAAATCCAAATGTCTAAGAAAGGAAGTCATGAGGGGGATTTGGGGAAACTTTTTTAACTTAAATTTATTATCCAATTCTTTTCTTTCCCCAAAACTACATATTTGGTAGTTGAACCACCAACTACTAACATTTATGATAAAATAATGGGGAGCAGTACAGGATTTCCTAGAGGTATGTGTAATATTCCATCTGGAGCTTTCCATAATTACTAGTGAAATTATAGAAGGATTGAGAGATCATAGGTAGGGGGGAGCACAGTGTGAGGATCTGCATGTGCATAACAATATAGTAGAATATAAAGTAGTTGTGAATGTGGAATGAGTAGAAGAGATTACAGAGAAGTGTGTGTGAAACTTGAGTAACATATGGGATGAACCTAAATACTGCACATCGATTCTAATATTGTAGCTTTGAATATAAAATGAGATAAATCCTTCTAATAAAAAATGATTAGTTAGAGTTATAAGGTATGAAGGAAACTAATGAGAAATTATTTTTGGATCTATGCAAAATAAGCACTAAGAAAAGGGAAGTATTGAGGGATTGTTTAATTAAATAAGGGCTCCCTTTGTGTTGTGCAAACCCAAAGTGGCCACATTGTGAAAGACAATATGCCTTGGCACAATTGTTGGAAGGCGACATATTGAATTCCTATGTATGAAGGAGAGTAGCATTCATGTTCTCCACTCTATTAAATCCATGACATTACCTCAATGAGTTTTCCCTTCAAGGCATCAAATTTTCTTGGGGGGTGGTTAGTTGCAAGAAATCCGTAGTGTAGTTGAGACTATGGTTGGGTGGAGAGTGCCTCTCACTTTAGTTTCCAACGAACTTGAGTTACCATATACGTGTAATATATTCACTATTAATGAAATGATTTTTTTTTTCCAATGTATCATAAATATTTTTATACTACCTATTGGATATGTTATAATGATCAGATGGATCAATGTGTTAAAGTGTGTGATTATTAGCTGGAATTTTCTTTGTGTACAGACTCTACATACAAAGATAATTCCTTGGATTAAGTCTCCTGTGATTAAAATAAGAGATGTTGTGAAATATAATTTATATTTTGACCTGAGCTCTAAGGCTCTTTGAGTGTTTTGGTAATTGATAGGCCCTCACTAAGGCGCCTAAATAGTGGAATAATTGATGTTGTATCCTTTTTAGTGGAACGTGACTTGAAGGTTATTCTCTAAAGGATACTTGGACTGCTTGGAGGTAAGATAGAGTACTAGCCCTTTTGGTAAGATATTGGAGTTGATTGTTGAGAAATTAATATATTTGTATATTAGGTATATTTCTCTTACTTGATAATCCCTATTATCCTAAATAATAGGGACTAATTACCTAGGGATTGCGTGAGCAAGGCAGGCTAAAGACAGGTTGAGAATTGGCTAATTTTTGGACCAATTTTGTCTGGATCAATGTGAGACGATCAGGATAGTGCAACAAACTCTTGTGAGAAGAGTGAATTGTATTGTTTCATGATTCCTTGGTTCATTATACAATAGAGATAGATGGGTTTTGAGCAGCAATCTTTCCCCAAGAAAAATATCTGTGTTGTGGATTGATTTGCTTCTTTCTTTTACTTGGTGTGATTGTGCAATCGTGTTTATTTTCCGCAATTAATTTGTAGAAGGATTCAGTGTTTTTCTTTAGAATATTGCATGATCGGATTGAATCCATCGGTATACATATTGTTTGTATAATTTCTACATGGTATCAGAGCATGAACTTTCTGGGCAGTGAGTTTGCAGAGAATATGTGAAAATTTTGATGTAAATTTTTCAAAAAAAATAACATATTTGGATTCCTTGTGAAAAAATACCCAAATTGGAAAAAAAAAATTGGTCGAATTGGAGTTCGGATGAGGGCGATATCATCGATTTAAAAGAAGCTATTTTTTTTAGAATTTTTTGTGACGGCGGGACAATTACAATGTGCACGAGCCAGAAAAGGAAAGAAAGCCAAGGGAAATAAGTCCCAAGGCAAAGAAGGCAAACGATACTTGTCTAAGATCATATGTTTTCATTGTCACGAGCATGGGCACTATGCTACAAATTGTCCACAGCAGAAGGCAAACAAGAAGGAGCCTGCAATTGTAGCGGGTGAAGCATTGGCTTCATAGTTTGAGATTGATTTTACTCTCATTGCATGCATGTCCAATAGTGTAATGGGATGCATGTGGTATTTAGATAGCGGTGCCTTGTTCCATATAACGGGGGATAGAGATCTCTTTAGTGACTTGGAGGAGAAGGACCTCCAGCAGAACATAGAGTTTGGAGATGACGGGAGGTATAAGGTGACCGTCATAGGTAAAATTACCTTTCAGACGGAGAATGGCTCCCATCTCAGACTAGAAAATGTTTTTTTATGTTCCAGGCCTAAATAAGAATCTTGTCTCTGTAGTGGTAATGGAAGACCATGGTTATGAAGTGATGCTTAGGAAAGGAAAATTTTTCTTTAAATACATAGCCACATGACAGGTGAAACAAATTAGTTCCAGATTCAAGAACCTGTATGCTCTCAAGGTTGAGGACGCATGTAAGGATTTGAGGAGAAAAGTAGTGGTTAGTGACTTGGTGGTTGAGAGGGAGCATTTATCTCTCAACATGTAGCCTCAAAAGAAGTCTCAAAAGGTTGTGGAGCATCCACAATTGGAGAAGCAGAGAGGACACCAAGTGGAAGAGTCCACTCAAGCAGAGACCTCCAGGAGGGGGAAATTTTGAGCCAGAAGGGCATAGGGAGTACATGTAGCTATACCTCCAAGTGTGAGGTGAAGCGATGTGCAGAATTAATCCCAAGAAGAAATGTGGGTAGGATTCATTGAGATGGTGTGTCTCACGGATCGAACTTGGCTACGGGGAGCCCATAGTACATCAGTAGCAGGAAGGATTGGTTAGATTGATGCAGTTAGATGTCAGTAGGAAAAAAGTTAGAGTTATAGGTGTTTGATAATGGAGCACATATCAACGTTGGCAACAATGCAGAGTGCATGGATGCAGATGTTAGCAGTGCAGAGAGTCCAGTAGACATGTGCAGTAGGATTCAACAGTCAGAAGACTCTGATGATAGATGCATGATACTGATTCAGTTGTTTGGAGGCTATTCAATTTTAGGAGAGTTGCATGTGCGAACAACACTAGAGCAGTGTTACATGCAGAATATTCCAAAGGTATCGGATCAGGATAGATTGATTCCTTTCTTGTTGAGAGAGAGTGTTGAAATTTGCAACAAGAAACAATGAAACTTGCATTCAGAAACAACATCCAGAAAATGGCATCCAGAAATGGCTACCATGGAGGCTTTTGATTTAATTATTTCTTAATTAAATTAGAAGAAATGTGTGTCAAATTTATTTATCCCTCAAGTAAATTGGACAATAAATTGTAATCTTATCTCATAATCACTTGTAATAGTAAACTGAGTCTGATAGACTCAGTTAACTCATGAAATTTGAGTTGAGGGTGGTTGGTGAGGCATGTAGAGTGATACTATTTTTTTTAGAGTCCAAGTTGTTGTTAGTGTATTAGTTTAATGCATGAGAAATTGGTTGACTCAATTAAGTGAGTTAAAGTTAGTCTAACTAGTTGTAACTGATTGTTGCACTAGTGAGAGGTCAAGTGAATTAAATCAGATTTAATTCACATGTAGTGATCTATCAAGTGACTGATGATTTACTATTAATGTCTGCATGCCTGTCATTCTGATGAAGACCCAATTGAGACATAGGTTAAAGGGAAGTTATCTATCAATTGTATTTATAGCAAATTGTCCGGGTGCAATTATTTACACCATAAGATGCCCATGATGTATTGCGCATTCAAGGAATGCTAATTATCCTAATTAATTACCTAGGGAATGCATGAGCAAGGTAGGCTGAAGACAACCTGAGAATTGGCTAAGTGTTGGACCAATTTTGTTTGGATGAGTGTGAGACAGTCAGGATAGTGCAACAAACTCTTGTGAGAAAAGTGCATTGTATTGTTTCATGATTCCTTGGTTCATTATACAATAGAGATATAGGGGTTTTGAGGAGCAAGATTTCCCTAAGGAAAATATCTATGTTGTGGATTGATTTGCTTCTTTCTTTTACTTGGTGTGATTATGTGATCGTGTTTATTTTCTGCAATTAATTTGTAAAAGGATTCAGTATCTTGCTTTAGCGTATTGCATGATTGAATTGAGTCCATTGGTATACATATTATTTGTATAATTTATACACAAAGGAGATAGACTCTTTCATTCCATGATGTTTTTGGAATTGGCCAATGTCCAATTTCATTATTGAGCTCATGAAAATTTGTTCTTATGTTAGCAATGCTTATTTTCTTCTTTACACTAATCACGACAAAGAGATACTTTGGTTTTTCCAGATTTAGGTTAATAATCTTCTTATAATATCCTAATTTTTTTTTGTCCATCTAACTCTTTATCACACCACAATTTTTCCTTTTGTAAAATTATTTCCTCCTTTCTTCCCTAATCACCCAAGAATAAATATTATTATAGTAGTATCAACATTGTTTAACTATTTATATGTTTTGGAGTTTTTTCCAGGAGTCCAATGAAATCATTTCTGATCAAATTGTGATTTTTTGTTGTTTAAGATGTGTTTTTGATTGCATATATGAATTCAACACCATGAAACCACTATGGTACTCAGATTATAGAGAATTTACAACTCTAACTTGTAATACCAAGAAATTCCTATTAGATTCTAAACAATTTTTAGTAAAAAAAAAACTCCAAAAAATTCCAAAACATATAACAAATAAACCAAAACTTTTATTTTTTATTATTTTTAAGAATATTTAGATAGAACACAATTCACTATTATCAATAGTGGTTAGTAATCCCACTTCCTCATTAATAATTGGTCTGGTCTTAGGTGAATGGTTTAAACAAAGTTTATCTGAGACTCATTAATTATATATGTATAATTAACCCAAATACATCTTATTCTTAATTTTTTTAAATGTAAATAAAGATTAATTTCTTTATAATATAAACTTCTATTTATAATATATATTTTAAAATTACAAGATTCAATCTTACATTTGAAAAAGAATACATATTTAAATAAATGCATAAAAAATAATATACTGAAAATAATATATTAAATATACCATATGATCATAAAGATACACTTGAAATAAACAACGTTGTGTCTAGAAGAGTATTAAAAAGGTTTATTTGTTTTTTTATTGAAAAAATTAGAAGGAAGAGGCTTCTTTTTTTGGATAAATGTGGATTTTATTATGATGTTTAGAATAAGAATTAAGTTGACATCAGTTTGAAATAATGCTTTTAAATAAAATATATATTTACTTAATAAGCTCACAAAATATTTTGTATATAAATAATTGATTAATTCATATATTTTTAAATATTACTAATTATATTAATTAATGATAATCGTAAAATAATTTACTAGTAATCATCGAGTGTTAGAAAACTCAAAATTTATATGTTTTTTTTTTTTTTTTTACATTATTATGTTATTTTAAATAACCATTACATTTAATTATTTATTTTAATTATTTTTTTAGTTTTTAAAATCAAAATTTTTATTATGTAAATGAGTAATAAAAATTACATATATGTAAATACAACTTATGTATATGTGATATGAGCAATACAAGTTTGGTACATGTGGAAAATAATGTTTAAAAAAGGCTTTGGGTAAGAATTTATAGGGACAACAGATTCGAAAAAATATAGAAAATCAAGACATACAAGCTTGAAAATAGAACTAAGGGTGCCTAGGCCCACGAAATCCCAAAAGGTAGCCAAATAAACACTAAAATAACCAAGCCATTGCCTCATGACAGATCCTAAAAGTACATGAAAATTGCGCAAAAAACCCACACCACATCAAGAGGCAAAAACTCAGGGCATAAAACCCAACATCAAGAGAAAAACACTGAAAAAGAAAGCAGGGTACAAGCCACCTTGAAAGCTCCAAAATGTGACTTAGAGCTAGGCCATAGAATAAGAAAAAATTGGGCCACAATTCCTAGTGAGAGCACACACAAAAGCCATGCAGAGAACTAATAAGTTTCCCTATGGAAAACAAAAGGATGGTGGCGAGTAGACGCTGAAGCATGGCACGAAAAAAGATGTGACGACAACGACACCAGTAGGGACAAGAAGCCACGTCAAATAAGATGAATACCACCTCTAGTGGACAAAACCCACCGCAGAAAAGCCCATTCCAAGAGGCAATGACTAACCCTGGAAGTAGGGGTTAAATTTGATAGATCTTCTTACTCATCATATAATTTTTCTATGATGATAATATTTTTAAACGATTCTTCATATCACTTTTAATATTTCTTTTTGAGAGTTTTATCTAACTTAAAAGCAAAAAACACTTGATGTCTATCTGTAAATATTGAAGCGAATGCAATTAAACTTTGAAGAGATTAGGGTGAAAAATAGCGTGCGTTACTAAAAATAAGTTTCCAAAGTTTCATTTTTAATTAGATTTATTTTTCATAAAATCTAACATTTTAGTTTAAATTTCGATAAGATTTTGCTAAAATGATGTATAACCTATGGATATTAGTTATTCCTGCAGGAATTCCCTGGAGGAGCGAAACGATTCCATGAAATCGAACATTCTGAGCAAATTACAAGAAACTTTTGTTAAAGAAATGTCTACCCTCCAAAGATCAGAATTTGCATGTATAAATTATTCAAATATATTAAAATCTACTCAAACTTACCGAAGTTTAGGTGACGTCCCCGCTTGAGGAAAGTCTAGTACTCGTGACTCCGATAGTCCAAGTGATTTTTAATTTGACGCATTGATCAAATGTTTAACCAAATAGTGATAACAGAAAAATACTAATCAAGACTATATTAAATTATGGGTATGCCTGTTCACTAAGGAAATCCATATTGATAGACTTGATGAAGAAATTGGAATATAAAGGCTCTCACTAAGCTATAAATCACTCACATAAAGAAAACAACTATTTCTATAAATATCATCTTGAAACGTTATGTTCATTCTTTCTGCAACTCCGTTTTGCTGAGGTGTGTATGGAGTAGTCTTCTGCCGTGCTATACCACACTTCCTAAAGAACTGTTCAAATTCCTTCTTGCAGAACTCCCCACCATTATCTGTCCTCAGTACCTTTATCTTCTTCTCTATCTGGTTTTCCACTAGAGCCTTAAATTCTTTAAATTTTTCAAAGACTTCAGATTTCTTCCTCAAGAAATATATCCATGTATTCCTTGAGAAGTCATCTATGAATGAAACATAATACATAGACTTACCTAGTGATGGAACCGACACAGGTCCAAACACATCACTATGCACAAGCTCTAATATCTTGTTCGCCCTCTTAGCACTAGAAGGAAAACTCACCCGATTCTGCTTCCCATATACACAATGTTCACAGAAACCTAAATCCAGAGAGCAATTAGACATACCTTCTACCATACCATTTCCATGTAGTATCCGAAGGCCCTTCTCTCCAATATGTCCAAGCCTTTGATGCCATAGCATGGTCTTTTCTCCAGAGACTTCTAGGCTTTCCGATCCACTTTCAGGAACCACAAAACTATTGCACACATCAATAACAGTGTTGCCCTGAAGCTTGTACAGAGTTCCAATCCGAACTCCCCGCCTTAGCACTAGTGCTCCCCGAACCATCTTACAGGCATCTTTCTCAAACACCATTTTTACTCTTGCATCATCCATCTTGCTTACATAAATCAGGTTTCTGGGCAATGCAGGAATGTGCAGAACACCAGGTAGTGTTCTAATCCTTCCACCTTGCAACTTCAGCTTGAATTTTCCACGTCCGACGATTCTGGCCTTCCTATCATCACCTAAGAAGACATCACCGCCATCATATTTCTCATACTCGCAGAACCACTCCCTATGGGGAGTGAAGTGAAAGGATGCACCCGAGTCAATCAACTGTGACTCATGATCTACATGTGTATTTGAAGAAGAAGCCAAATACACATCCCCACCTTCATCCGAGGTGGTTTTTGCCTCTGCAGAAGGAGCATCATCAGATCCCTTTCCTTTCTGAGGAGCTTTATATATGCAGTCCTTTTTATAGTGCCCTTCCTTTCCGCATTTCCAGCACCCCTTTAAAAACTTTCCAGGAGATTTAGATCTCCCTCTAGATTTAGATCTCCCACTCGAAACCTTATTCTTGTTTCTATTCTGGGACCTTCCTCGTACATATAAGGCATATCCATTCTGACCCTCCATATTTCTCTGTCTCATTTCATTTGACAACAAGGCTAATACAATGTCATCAAAATTAGTGGTAGTTGTATTACTACCTATTGCAATAATTAGACTGTCCCACGAATCTGGTAGAGAACACAATAAACGGATGCACTTATCTTCATCTGAGATTTTAATCAACAAATGACAGCTGACTTACCACAGTATTGAAGGTGGTAAAATGCTCTGTCACTGAGTCTCCATCCTTCATCCTCAGGTTAAACAACTTTTTACGCAGGAAAAATTTATTCACCAGAGACTTAGATTGGTACAAAGTCCCTAGCTTGTCCCACAAGGTCTTCGTCGTAGCTTCCCCAGATACATTCAACAATACTGAATCTGAGACACACAATCATATTGTGCTCTTTGCCTTCCGATCCAGCTTCTTCCAGTCTTCATCTGAGATTGCTATTGGTTTAGTACCCGGAACTACCGTGATCTATTGATCTTTATCCACCAACAGATCCTCCATCTTGAGCTTCCACAACTCAAAAATCTGACCATTAAATTTCTCGATTTCTATCTTCTCGCCGCTCGCCATCTTCTTTCACTGCAAGAATCGATCCTGCAGATCTCCCACTGAACAGGGTCTACCTCAGGTCCGAGCAAAAAAAACCCCTCAGTAGAAAAAGCATCCCCTTGAAGCCGAAATTGATCTGATACTAAATGTAGGTTTTAACCCTGTACAAAAATTAGCTGCAAACAAATCTTAAAAATAGAAAATAAACAATAGCGAGAGCATAAAACATAAAACAGATACACACAGAGATTTTCCCCTGGATCCCAAATCGGGACGACCAACTTGATTTTTCATTATATTCCTCTTGGTGTTACAACACATATATATATATACATGTCGAAGCATACATAAACCCAATCCATTAACCCTGGATTAGAACATAACCGTAGTTCCCTTGACCGGATCTACAAAATACCATGGGCTGAAAAACCATCGTACCCCAAAACCATGTGAAACCCATGCAAAAAACCATGGGTGGGTCTGCCCACTGGAAAATAAGGACCAAATTTTTTTTCCGAGGCACTGCCCCGAACCCCAACAGGGGGGGCTACCGCCCCCCCGTGACCCGCTCGACGTTGCACCCAGCACAACGTACAGGGGGGACTATCACAGCCCCCCGCACATGAAGTCGTGGAAAGAATATAACACATACCCAACAATATTTGTGTCCAAAGGGTTCTCTCAAATGGAGGGGATTGATTACGATGAGACCTTTGCACCAGTCCCAAGGTACTCATCAATCAGATCGATCCTTTCAATTTCAATGCAAATGAGATGGCTGATAAATCAAATGGATGTAAAGACAACCTTCCTGAACAAAGTGATTGAGGAAGAGGTGTAAATTGAGCAGCCGAAAGGTTTTGAAACCTTCGATAGAGAGTCACATGTGTGTAGACTCAAGAGAGCATTATATGGATTGAAGCAAGCACCTCATGCTTGGTACACCAGGATCGACAATTACTTCACCAGGTTGGGCTTCACCAAGAGTGAAGCAGATGCAAACATTTACCATATTGTGGTAGAAGGTAAAATTTTGATCATTGTACTCTATGTCAATGATTTGATACTGAAAGGTGATGAGCAGCTCATCAAGTCTTTCAAAGAGGATCTTGCAAGAGAACTTGAGATCAAGGACATGGAGCTCTTGCACTATTTCCTGAGATTGGAAATTTGGCAAAGAGATGGGGAGATATTTGTATCTTAGGGAAAGTATGCCAACAAGATTCTAAATAATTTCTACATGGAGGACATCAAACCCATGTATACTCCTCTAGCAGGGAACTTGAGGAAGGAGGATGCAACTTCAGGTGAAATAGTAGATGCTACCATTTACAGGTAGCTTGTGGGTTCACTCATGTATTTGGTGAACACATGACCAGACATATGATATGCTCTTAACCAACTTAGTCAAGCTATGGTTAAGCCTACCAAGCTCTTTTGGAAGGCAGCCAAGCATGTGTTGAGATACCTTAGAGGTAATACCCAACTTGGGCTATGGTACATATAGACAGAGGGAGTGAAGCTTCATGCTCTGCTATATTTTTGGGCAGGGACCCCACCCGATAGGAAGAGAACATTAGGGGGCATCTTCAACATTGGGTCAGTAGCAATTTCTTGGTACAATAGGATGTAGAGATCAGTTGGACTCAGCTAAGTAGAGGCAGAGTACATGGCTGCTAGTCAAGAAACATGTGAGGCCACTTGGATGAGGAAGATACTTTTTGTTTTGATTGGTTGACAGATGGATCCGGTGGTGACTTATTATAATAACCAGAGTTGCATCAAACTCTCGGTTAATCTATTTTTTCATGATAGGTCCAAGCATATTGATATTTGGTATCACCATCTTAGATATTTTGTGCAGAGGATGATTATGTCATTAGAGTACATTCCCACGGAGTAGCAGGATGAAAACATCTTCACAAAGGAACTGTCAATAGGAAAATTCGAGTTCCATAGAGGGAGGATCGGGGTAGGAGATAATCTCTTTCTTGTTGATAGGGAGTGTTGAAATTGGAAACAAGAAGAGGCTTCTAATTTAATTTTCCCTTAATTAAATTAGAAGGAAATTTTAATTCCACATCACATGACAATTTGTACGATTCAATTGAGTTGGGAAGACTTAGTTAGCTTAGTCAATTCGAGCTGGGGGTGAAATTGGGGGCATGTAGAGTTCACTCTAAGTTTTAGGGGGTCGAGTTGCAGTTTATTTTAAGTTGTAATTATTTAACTTAATTATTTGAGTTAAAATCAGTTTAACTAGTACTAAGTCATGGAGGAGTTAGTGAGAGGTCCAGTGAATTAAATTTGATTTAATTCACATGCAAGGATTAAAGTATAGGATCAAATTTTATTGGATCAAAGTTGGGTGATACAAAATGAGATAGTTAGATAGTGCAGAGAGAGCTCAGAGCCTGAGAGAAGAATTATATTGTTTCATATTCTTTACTTAATACAATATACAAATAGCGGGGTTTTTAGATGAGGCATTCCCCAGATACATCTTAGTATTGTGCGATTGAAATTATTTCTCTTTCTTGTGCATGTGATTGTGCAATCGTAATTGGTTTTCGAAATTTGTAGAATAGATTCAAGTATTTTGTTTTAACATATTACAAGACCAGTTGAATCTATGTGGATCTTCTAGAGTAAAACCCCTTTTTAAACCCTAAAGTTTTTAATTATAATTAAGGCTTGTAATGTTAGAGTGGATAGCAAGAACATATTTATAAAATTTAATTTATGTAATATGCATTTTATTTAATATATTGTTAAATTGGAGAAGAGAGCAAACAATCTAAATCCCAATGTCTAAGAAAGGAAGTCATGAGGGGGATATGGGGAAACTTTTTTAACTTAAATTTATTATCCAATTCTTTTCTTTCCACAAAACTACATATTTGGTAGTTGAACCACCAACTACTAACATTTATGATAAAATAATGGGAAGTAGTACAGGATTTCCTAGAGGTATGTGTAATATGCCATCTGGAGCTTTCCATAACTACCTATGAAATTCTAGAAGGATTGAGAGATCATAGGTAGGGGGGAGTGCAATGTGAGGATCTGCATGTGCGTAACAATATAGTAAAATATAAAGTAGTTGTGAATGTGGAATGAGTAGAACAGATTACAAAGAAGTGTGTGTGAAACTTGAGTAACATATGGGATGAACCTAAATACTGCACATCGATTCTAATATTGTAGCTTTGAATATAAAATGAGATAAATCCTTCTAATACACAATGGTTAGTTATAGTTATAAGGTATGAAGGAAACTAATGAGAAATTATTTTTGGATCTATGCAAAATAAGCACTAAGAAAAGGGAAGTATTGAGGGACTGTTTAATTAACTAAGGGCTCCCTTTATGTTGTGAAAACCCAAAGTGGCCACATTGTGAAAGACAATATGCCTTGGGGCAGTCGTTGGAAGGCGACATATTGAATTCCTATGTATGAAGGAGAGTAGCATTCATGTTCTCCACTCTATTAAATCCATGACATTACCTCAATGATTTTTCCCTTCAAGGCATCAGATTTGCTTGGGGGGTGGTTAGTTGCACGAAATCCGTAGTGTAGTTGAGCCCATGGTTGGGTGGAGAGTGCCTCTCCCTTTAGTTTGTAACGAACTTGAGTTACCATATACTTGTAATATATTCACTATTAATGAAATGATTTTTTTTTTCCCAATGTATCATAAATATTTTTATACTACCTATTGGATATGTTATAATGATTAGATGGATCAATGTGTTAAAGTGTGTGATTATTAGCTGGAATTTTCTTTGTGTAAGGACTCTACATACAAAGATAATTCCTTGGATTAAGTCTCCTGTGATTAAAATAAGAGATGTTGTGAAATATAATTTATATTTTGACCTGAGCTCTAAGGCTCTTTGAGTGCTTTGGTAATTGATAGGCCCTCACTAGGGTGCCTAAATAGTGGAATAGTTGATGTTGTATCCTTTTTAGTGGAACGGGACTTGAAGGTTATTCTCTAAAGGATACTTGGACTCCTTGGAGGTAAGATAGAGTACTAGCCCTTTTGGTAAGATATTGGAGTTGATTGTTGAGAAATCAATATATTTGTATATTAGGTATATTTCTCTTACTTGATATCCCTATTATCCTAAATAATAGGGACTAAATACCTAGGGATTGCGTGAGCAAGGTAGGCTAAAGGCAGGTTGAGAATTGGCTAATTTTTGGACCAATTTTGTCTGGATTAGTGTGAGACGATCAAGATAGTGCAACAAACTCTTGTGAGAAGAGTGAATTGTATTGTTTCATGATTCCTTGGTTCATTATACAATAGAGATAGATGGGTTTTGAGCAGCAATATTTCCCAAGAAAAATATTTGTGTTGTGGATTGATTTTCTTCTTTCTTTTACTTGGTGTGATTGTGCAATCGTGTTTATTTTCCGCAATTAATTTGTAGAAGGATTCAGTGTTTTTCTTTAGAATATCGCATGATCGGATTGAATCCATCGGTATACATATTATTTGTATAATTTCTACACGGTATTAAAGAAGGAACTTTCTGGGCGGTGAGTTTGCAGAGAATATGTGAAAATTTTGATGTAAAATTTTCAAAAAAAATAACATATTTGGATTCCTTGCGAAAAAATACCCAAATTGAAAAAAAAAAAATGGTCGAATCGGAGCTCGGATGAGGGAGATATCGTCGATTTAAAAGAAGCTATTTTTTTTAGAATTTTTTGTGATGGCAGGACAATTACAATGTGCGCGAGCCAGAAAAGGAAAGAAAGCCAAGGGAAATAAGTCCCAAGGCAAAGAAGGCAAGCGATACTTGTCTAAGATCATATGTTTTCATTGTCACGAGCATGGGCACTATGCTACAAATTGTCCACAATAGAAGGCAAACAAGAAGGAGCCTGCAATTGCAGTGGGTGAAGCATTGGCTTCCTAGTTTGAGCTTGATTTTACTCTCATTGCATGCATGGCCAATAGTGTAATGGGATGCATGTGGTATTTAGATAGCGGTGCCTTGTTCCATATAACAGGGGATAAAGATCTCTTTAGTGACTTGGAGGAGAAGGACCTCCAGCAGAACATAGAGTTTGGAGATGACGAGAGGTATAAGGCGACCGTCATAGGTAAAATTACCTTTCAAATGGAGAATGGCTCCCATCTTAGACTAGAAAATGTTTTTTTATGTTCCAGGCCTAAATAAGAATCTTGTCTCTGTAGTGGTAATGAAAGACCATGGTTATGAAGTGATGCTTAGAAAAGGAAAATTTTTCTTTAAATACATAGCCACGTGACAGGTGAAACAGATTAGTTCCAGAGTCAAGAACCTGTATGCTCTCGAGGTTGAGGATGCATGTAAGGATTTGAGAAGAAAAGCAGTGGTTAGTGACTTGGTGGTTGAGAGGGAGCAATTATCTCTCAACATGTAGCCTCAGAAGTCTCAAAAGGTTGTGGAGCATCCACAATTGGAGAAGCAGAGAGGACACCAAGTGGAAGAGTCCACTCAAGCAGAGACCTCCAGGAGGGGGAAATTTTGAGCCAGAAGGGCATAGGGAGTACATGTAGCTATACCTCTAGGTGTGAGGTGAAGCGATGTGCAGAATTAATCCCAAGAAGAAATTTGGGCAGGATTCATTGAGATGGTGTGTCTCACGGATCGAACCTGGCTACGGGGAGCCCATAGTACATCAGTAGTAGGAAGGATTGGTTAGATTGATGCAGTCAGATGTCAGGAGGACTAAAGTCAGAGTTATAGGTGTTGGATACTGGAGCACAGATCAAGGTTGGTAGCAGTTCAGAGTGCATGGATGCAGATGTTAGCAGTGCAGAGAGTCCAGTAGACATGTGCAGTAGGATTCAACAATCAGAAGAATCTGATGATAGATGCATGATATTGATTCAGTTGCTTGGAGGCTATTCAATTTTAGGAGAGTTGCATGTGCGAACAACACCAGAGTAGTGTTACATGCAGAACATTCCAAAGGAACCGGATCGAGACAGATTGATTCCTTTCTTGTTGAGAGAGAGTGTTGAAATTTGCAACAAGAAACAATGAAACTTGCATCCGGAAACAACATCCAGAAAATGGCATCCAGAAATGGCTACCATGGAGGCTTTTGATTTAATTATTTCTTAATTAAATTAGAATAAATGTGTGTCAAATTTATTTATCCCTCAAATAAATTGGACAATAAATTGTAATCTTATCTCATAATCACTTGTAATAGTAAACTGAGTCTGATAGACTCAGTTAACTCATGAAATTTGAGTTGAGGGTGGTTGGTGAGGCATGTAGAGTGATACTATTTTTTTTAGAGTTCAAGTTGTTGTTAGTGTATTAGTTTAATGCATGAGAAATCGGTTAACTCAATTAAGTGAGTTAAAGTCAGTCTAACTAGTTGTAACTGATTGTTGCACTAGTGAGAGGTCAAGTGAATTAAATCAGATTTAATTCACATGTAGTGATCTATCAAGTGACTGATGATTTACTATTAATATCTGCATGCCTGTCATTCTGATGAAGACCCAATTGAGACATAGGTTAAAGGGAAGTTATCTATCAATTGTATTTATAGCAAATTGTCCGAGTGCAATTATATACACCATAAGATGCCCATCATGTATTGCACAGTCAAGGAATGCTAATTATCCTAATTAATTACCTAGGGAATGCATGAGCAAGGTAGGCTGAAGACAACCTGAGAATTGGCTAAGTGTTGGACCAATTTTGTTTGGATGAGTGTGAGACAGTCAGGATAGTGCAACAAACTCTTGTGAGAAAAGTGAATTGTATTGTTTCATGATTCCTTGGTTCATTATACAATAGAGATATAGGGGTTTTGAGCAGCAAGATTTCCCCAAGGAAAATATCTATGTTGTGGATTGATTTGCTTCTTTCTTTTACTTGGTGTGATTGTGTGATTGTGTTTATTTTCTGCAATTAATTTGTAAAAGGATTCAGTATCTTGCTTTAGCATATCGCATGATTGAATTGAGTCCATTGGTATACATATTATTTGTATAATTTATACACAAAGGAGATAGAAACTTTCATTCCATGATGTTTTTGGAATTGGCCAATGTCCAATTTCATTATTGAGCTCATGAAAATTTGTTCTTATTTTAGCAATGCTTATTTTCTTCTTTACACTAATCACGACAAAGAGATACGTTGGTTTTTCTAGATTTAGGTTAATAATCTTCTTATAATATCTTAATTTTTTTTTCCATCTAACTCTTTATCACACCACAATTTTTCCTTTTGTAAAACTATTTCCTCCTTTACTCCCTAATCATCCAAGAATAAATATCGTTATAGTAGTATCAACATTGTTTAACTATTTATATGTTTTGGAGTTTTTTCCGGGAATCCAATGAAATAATTTCTGATCAAATTGTGATTTTTTGTTGTTTAAAATGTGTTTTTGATTGCATATATGAATTCAGCACCATGAAACCACTGTGGTACTCAGATTATAGAGAATTTACAACTCTAACTTGTAATACCAACAAATTCCTATTAGATTCTAAACAATTTTTAGTAGAAAAAAAACTCGACAAAATTCTAAAACATATAACAAATAAACCAAAACTTTTATTTTTTATTATTTTTAAGAATATTTAGATAGAAAACAATTCACTATTATTAATCGTGGTTAGTAATCCCACTTCCTCATTAATAATTGGTCTGGTCTTAGGTGAATGGTTTAAACAAAGTTTATCTCGAGACTCATTATGTATATATGTATAATTAACTCAAATACATCTTATTTTAATTTTTTTAAATGTAAATAAAGATTAATTTCTTTATAATATAAACTTCTATTTATAATATATATCTTAAAATTACAAGATTCAATCTTACATTTGAAAAAGAATACATATTTAAATAAATGCATAAAAAATAATGAAATCAAAATAATATATTAAATATACCATATGATCATAAAGATATACTTGAAATAAACAACGTTGTGTCTAGAAGAGTATTAAAATGGTTTATTTGTTTTTTTATTGAAAAAATTAGAAGGAAGAGGCGTTCTTTTTTAGGATAAATGTTGATTTTATTATGATGTTTAGAATAAGAATTAAGTTGACATCAGTTTGAAATAATGCTTTTAAATAAAATATATATTTACTTAATAAGATCACAAAATATTTTATATATAAATAATTGATTAATTCATATATTTTTAAATATTACTAATTATACTAATTAATGATAATCGTAAAATAATTTACTAGTAATCATCGAGTGTTAGAAAACTCAAAATTTATATGTTTTTTTTTTTTACATTATTATGTTATTTTAAATAACAATTACATTTAATTATTTATTTTAATTATTTTTTTAGTTTTTAAAATCATAATTTTTATTATGTAAATGAGTAATAAAAACTACATATATGTAAATACAACTCATGTATATGTGATATGAGCAATACAAGTTTGGTATATGTGGAAAATAATGTTTAAAAAAGGTTTTGGGTAAGAATTTATAGGGACAACAAATTCGAAAAAATATAGAAAATCAAGACACACAAGCTTGAAAATAGAACTAAGGGTGCCTAGGCCCACGAAATCCCAAAAGGTAGCCAAATAAACACTAAAATAACCAAGCCATTGCCTCATGACAGATCCTAAAAGTACATGAAAATTGCGCAAAAAACCCACACCACATCAAGAGGCAAAAACTCAGGGCATAAAACCCAACATTAAGAGAAAAACATTGAAAAAGAAAGCAGGGTACAAGCCACCTTGAAAGCTCCAAAATGTGACTTAGAACTAGGCCATAGAATAAGAAAAAATTGGGCTGCAATTCCTAGTGAGAGCACACACAGAAGCCATGCAGAGAACTAATAAGTTTCCCTATGGAAAACAAAAGGATGGTGGCGAGTAGACACTGAAGCACAGCACGAAGAAAGATGTGACGACGACGACACCAGTAGGGACAAGAAGCCACGTCAAATAAGATGAATACCACCTCTAGTGGACAAAACCCACCGCAGAAAAGCCCATTCCAAGAGGCAATGACTAACCCTGGAAGTAGGGGTTAAATTTGACAGATCTTCTTACTCATCATATAATTTTTCTATGACGATCATATTTTTAAACGATTCTTCATATCACTTTTAATATTTATTTTTAAGAATTTTATCTAACTTAAAAGAAAAAAACACTTGATGTCTATCTGTAAATATTGAAGCGAATGCAATTAAACTTTGAAGAGATTAGGGTGAAAAATAGCGTGCATTACTAAAAATAAATTTCCAAATTTTCATTTTTAATTAGATTTATTTTTCAGAAAATCTAACATTTTAGTTTAAATTTCGATAAGATTTTGCTAAAATGATGTCTAACCTATGGATATTAGATATTCTTGCAAGAATTCCCTGGGGGAGCGAAATGATTCCATGAAATCGAACATTTTGAGCAAATTACAAGAAAATTTTGTTAAAGAAATGTCTACCCTCCAAAGATCAGAATTTGCATGTATAAATTATTCAAATATATTAAAACCTACTCAAACTTACCGAAGTTTAGGTGAAGTCTCCGCTCGAGGAAAGTCTAGTACTTGTGACTCTAATAGTCCAAGTGATTTTTAATTTGACACATTGAACAAATGTTTAACCAAATAGTGATAACAGAAAAATACTAATCAAGACTATATTAAATTACAGGTATGCTTGTTCACTAAGGAAATACATATTGATAGAATTGATGAAGAAATTGGAATATAAAGGCTCTCACTAAGCTATAACTCACTCACATAAAGAAAACAACTATTTCTATAAATATCATCTTGAAACTGACACAATCCATAATGTCAATTTCCCTATTATCTCTAAATCTCTAGCTTAACGAGGAAATGAATTATTTACCACTCCTAACAATATTTTAAAATAAAATGTATAACATAAAAAACATACCCACTTCTAAAGCCTCATCTAGTAATGCATAACATAAAAAACATACCCACTTCTGAAACATCATCAAGGCTTAAAAAATGTGACCAACGTAAATCCATTTTAACATTGGATTCTACATGAATATCATGGGTCAATACCTTGGGTTCTCATACCATGTGTCAAGACCATGGGTGAATAACATGAAATTATTTTTATTTTAATGTTATTGTATTATTATTTTTATTTTATTTTGATCATGTAAAAATGTTTTCACATAGTATGACTTTTATTTTTAGGGATAAACAACACATGACATTACATTACAACCAACCTAGATCCATCTTAGATCCATTTTAAATGAGGAGCTATCAAGGGTCCAGAGGGATCAAATCTCTTGAGATGAAAACCTCTTTAGAGTGAATTGAGATTTGATCCCTTAGATATTGAGTTAAGATGGATCTAAGTTGTTTTAATCCCCCCCTATAAATATGTTATATTCCACATGAATACCATGGGTTGTCATACCATGGGTCAATACCATGAAGTTATTTTTATTTTAACGTTATTTTTTTATTAATTTAATTTTACATTGACCAAATAAAAAAAAAAATTATGATTTTTGAATAGTCCACTTAGTACTCATTGCATCGGGTGATGCTCACAGGGGTGAAGAAGTGGAGATTGAAATTAGTGAAATGAATCATGTAGCGTCAATCATCACTTCCAAGGCTTGCACCCAGTAACCAAGACTTCCTCCCAGAACTCCTCTGGCTCAAGTGCTCTTAACTGTGGAGTTTTCCCCACAATCAAGCCTACTTAGCTTGTTACCTTGGGATAGCAAGCTAAGCAGGCTTGATTGTGGGGAAAACTCCACAGTTAAGTGCACTTGAGCCAGAGGAGTTTTGGGATGGGTGACCTCCCGGGAAATCCTGGTTACCGGGTGCAAGCCCCTGAAGTGATGATTGACGCTATGTGATTCGTTTCACTAGTTTCAATCCCCACTTCTTCACCCCTGTGAGCATCACCCGATGCAATGAGTGCTAAGGGGACTATTCAAAAATGATGAGAAATTAATCAGTTATGACTACCTCCCATGGAAATGGTCATAGATGAATGACTTACTTAACGTCGTTAAATCCCAAAAATGATATCTAATAAATAATTTTATTAAAAAAATAACAATTATTATATTAAATGATATTGTATTATTTTTTAAAATAAAAGTATTACATTTTAAAATATTATATTCAAAATGTTGAGTACAAAAACTATAACTATTTTACTTTAATCTTATTTTAGTTTATAATTTTATTTTATTTAGCTTTAACCTTAATTTTAATTTTATTATAATGTAATTTGACTAAGTCACTCTATTAAGTCACAAGTTATCTGGAATATACCAAAATAAATGGCATTGCGCAACAGTAAGAACGACCCACAGAACTGAGGTAGGGTGAAATAGGGGTTAGGCGCAAGTAGGGTGTAAGAAGAATTGAGGACTCCACATATCCTGGTACTAGCTATATATATATATATATATATAAACTTATTTTTTTATATACCTGTCACTTTGACATTTCTCAAAATTATTTGCAAGTTAACCCTGATGTGTTTGTTTCAGAATAAACTGTTTTTACTAGTAAAAAGTGGAAAAACGGGTAAATGGGCATCAAATTTAACCCTTGCCTGAAGGAAAAGGCTTGAGAAAGAACATTGTAGCTCTACCCCTCAACTCTACCCACATATGACCTGGAAACAACAACAAAAGTGGCGAGCCATCAACAAAACTTGCAAGGGAAAAGAGCCATGACAAAAATGTGGAAGAGAGGAACGAACTAGGGTCAAAGTAGCTAGGGTTAGCCCCCTTGACCCCACTCCCTCCATTTTTCATGCTTTTATAGTATTAGAAAAGTTCAATTTAATTAATAGATGAAATAGCTTTTTCTATTGGAATGGTGATACAATATCAAGTAAAATCGTAATTTTTTTATTATTTACAATACATTTTTAAATGTATAGATGGATTCAATGTTTTGAAAAACCCTTGAACATTCAAATTCTCGGATTAAACAACATAAACTCTTTTTTTTCTTTTTCTTTTTTACATTAAAAAAAAAACCTTTAAAAAGACCATTTCATATATTAATTAGACTACACTGTCTAACACCATCCAACTTCCTTTCTGCATTAACACAATTCCCTATTTTTAAATAAAGTAGCCTTTAAGTGCGATTTTTTTGGAGTTTTCCTTGAATTTTGGTGAATCTGACGAAAAAATTTGTGACCAAATCTTGATTTATATTATTTAAACTGTTTTTTTTTTACTACATATATGGATTCAACACCCTCAAAAATCTTGTGATACTTCAATTGTCAAATGTTCACCTATCAAACTCGTGTTTCAATAAATCTCTACTAAATCTTAAATAAATTAGATCAGAAAATAAACCAAAAAACTTTCTAAAAATCACAAATAAAAAAATACTCACTTCTAAATCATTTTTTCAATACTATTTGTATGCGTTAGCTCAATTCCGTCACTTTTAAATCTGGTCTTCAATATTAACTCGTGATTTTCCATCTCATTAAAGCGTGAATTCAATGATGGAAATGTCGTATCCAACATTAAAATTAAGATTTATAAAAGTCGCTAAAAACACCTCTTACATAAATCCAAACCCGGCCACCTCTTCATGCGCAACTTTGAATTTGTGGATGAAAGTGAATTAATACTAAATAAATTTAAGTTTAAATAAATTTGGTTGGCATATTTTTATTAGTACTAAATAAGTTTAAGTTTAAATAAAATATTTATTTTTATATGAATATTTCGTTGGGGTTATTTTTAGTTTTTATTACTTAAGATTCGAAATTTTGTTTCAAAATTTATTATACTATAGATTTAATATTTTATTATATTAATATTAAATAAACTTATAATTTTATTTTTTTATATTTATATAGTTTTTAAATTTAATATTTAATTGCAATTTTAAATTTATATGTATAAATTTTCTAAATAATAAATATGAATAAAATATGTTTAAAATGGTTACAAGTTTTCCCTAAATTAATTAATACGGAATATCAATCAACTTTGTAAATGGTAAAAAAAAAAAAAAAACTTAATTATAATAGATAAGATAATAGTAATTGACAAAACTTAAAAGTTTAATTTATATTATTATTTATGTATTTTACAATATAGTGAAAATATAGAGATAGTAGAAAGGTATTTTATAAATTTTACAGGGTTCTAATTTTTTTTGAAAACAAGAATATCATTTTTCTTAAAGGTATGGATAATGGCTTTGGAAACTTCAACTTGAAATAAATGTATTAGCATAAAGTGTTTAGGTTGTGCATATAGCGTAATTTTTTTTAAAGCGAGAATATCATTTTTCTTAAAGGTATGGATAATGGCTTTGGAAATTTCAACTTGAAATAAATGTATTAGCATAAAGTGTTTAGGTTGTGCATATAGCCTAAGGAATGATTTCTATTTTTTACAATAATTGTGATCATCTTGTGAGTCTACATCTTGGGAGTCTACTTGAGAAAGGCCAAGGAATACATGTGTCACATAAGTTTTCATATATAAATTGGGCGGGGTAACAATATTTTAATAAAATGAATAAGGTTTCACAAATCTTTAGTAATTTTAATATTGACATTATATCACTATTTCTAAATTTTTAATGCAAGCTATAATAATAATAAGTAAAAAATATTAGTGAATATGCATATCTTGAAAATAGAAAATGTTACTAGTAGTATGAGAAAATTGCAAATATCGATCACAATATTGAGATGCTTATATTGTCGCTCAGAAGATTTAGATATCTCAAGGCTTATAACAAATTACTAATGGCTACCAAACTGAGATATGAACTCTAAATCCTAAGATGCTTTATTGAGAACAACTCACAAAGCTCTCTAAATTCTCACAATGGTCATGTTACTGCTCAAATTAGTAGCCTTGATGGTCCCAATCAAGGTGCTAGGATGGTAAACACAAACAAGAGATGTACCCATTGTCACCTGAATAAACTCTCCCCACACTTTAGGCCAACTCCTAGGAATCCAAGAGGGGTATCCCAATGATGCATCTAAGAAGAAACTTAACACATACATATTAGATAGACTAATGCCTTATAAAAAATGAAAAATGCCTTATGAAGCAAGTTAAGACTTGAACTACTAATGTATGAAGAGAGTTAGGAGATACATTATGAAGAGCCAAATGTGATATATGAATAATATTGCAGAAATCTTAGGCCAACAAGATGAATTTCACTTAATCACTTGAAAAACAATTTTCTTTCAATGCACAAGATTAAGTATTAATTGTATAAATTAAGGAAAAAAATTATCTTTCAGTTACCAATTGAATATATGCTTGAAGAAGAATAGTTTGGTTTCTTTCCTACAATTTTAAATTTGATAAATGAACGAGAATGCAAAAAACTATAGATTTAGAGCAAGTTGAGAGTCACTAGGGAGTGTGGAAACACACTCGTACCTTATGGATCTTTAGGGTTCTTGCTAGGGAAATAAAATACAAGTGAAATAATAGCACAATAGTAGAATCAACAAGTAAAATGAATTATAACAATCCATTATAGATGTACTTGCAAAAATAAGGGCCAATGCCCTTATGGTCTTGCTCGAAAAATATCCAAGATCAATAAAAAGCAATTGCACCAATTTAAGAGATTAAATTCACTTCCACAAAAACAAATTTTGGAATGAGAACACTTTAGGAATGAATAAATGACTGGGGTAAGTTAGATATCACATTTTTACTTCAAAACCTAGATTGAAGATTAACCAATCTTGAAAACAATTTCCCATCAGGAATTCTAGATTTGATGGAAAGCTTTTGATCACCCTAAATAATAAGTCAATGACAAATTTTAAGCATAAATAAGAGGGAAAATTTTCCCATAGGGTTTCTAGATGAGAGATTAAAGAACAAACCCTAAAACATCTAGCTTAAATATGTGAGTTGAAGCTTGAGCTTGACAAAAGTATTTTTATATTTTTGGTTTTATGATTTTTTTTTGTTATATTTATATAAAACAAGAGATATTTTTTATAATTTTTTTGTGTAAATTGACTGGTACTTGGGATGAAGGCTTCAATGCTTTATCCACTAGGGATATTGGGGTCAAGATGAATGCCTCTCTTAAAGTTTCTTGCTAAATGCTTGAGGATTAGGGAAATTGATTTTAACCTTACAGTATGGTAGCCTCTTAGCTAATTATGCCAAATTATGAAACCAAGCCCCACTAAGAGACACCCTTTAAGGGGAAAGCCTTTAACTAAAAATATTAACTATGGTTTGAAATAACCCATGGGGGTTTGGTTCGAGGGTGAAGAGTGTGTTATTAAGACACTCGTGATGAAAAGGTCACCGGTTCCAATCCCCCTTGTGGGAAAAAATCCAACCATGATAAGGGTTGGTGTGGTTGAGGCCGGGTGCGATCCCCGGGTTATTTTGACGGCTTAGATGCCCCTCAGTCATGGTTTCTCAGACCATAGGTTTGGTGTGATGTCATCTCAGGACCCAACCTACCAAGAAAACAAAAAAAACCATTGGTTGAAATACTCAAACCCTTGCTAAGGAACATTGCAAGTATGTCCTAACAAAATTTTAAACACTTACCCTAAACCACTGAAGGAGAATGTGAGGAAATAGACCATCGACATCATCCTTCAAAGTGACAATGTTTCCCTGAAATGGATCAGTCTTAGTATGCTTGTGGTAGTCTTTAATAATCACAATGATGCCCTTGAGAAATATGGAGATAACCAAGAAAGAAGAGCCTCTAAAGTCGAAAACATTCACCACATAGATAAAACCCTTAACACAAAAAATGATCCAACAAAGAGATATCTATTAAGCGCCAAGGAGAGGAATTCTCTCACAATCCAATGATGAGTACAAATGAGGAAGTTTTCCTTTTATATAGTAATATATAACTTCCTTTACAATAGAATAATAATATCTCATTTAACTCCTTAGATCTAGCCTAAGAAAGATAATATAACCAACTCCTAAATTCAAGTTAATCTAATACATCAGTAAAATAAAGTGGTCAAGCCATATGTACAATGAAAAGATGAGTAAAACCACTAAAGAGAGGAATCAATCATCCAATCAAAGTGAATGATGGTCCATTGTGCTTTGTCTAGCCTCTAAAGGCTCTAAGCTCATTTTTGGTCAATGTTGTCCATGAAAGATGGTGGTCCAATTATTCAAATGTAGTGAAGTAGAAGGAAAATTTTAGGGGCTAATATTCGTAAGTGGGCTAATTTTCCATGTTTTTTCAAAAAAAAAATGGTTAGCTTTTAAGCCCAAATTTAATAATATAAATTATTTTACATTAAAAATTGCCAAAAATCAATAGATACTATTTAAAATCATTACAATTTTTTTTCTTTCTTTTTTTTCACAAAAATATTATTAAACATTTTACAATTTTCATATTAAAAACTAGTAAGATTCTCCAATGTTTCTAAACTGTAAAATAAATTTCCATCCTTAAAATTTTCCTTTGGTAAAGTAACCTCCCCATTCAAAAGGAATCCAAAGTCTATCTCCCTTTAGTGTTATGACCTTATGAAAAAATGTATGATATCCTCATAAAGGGATGACTTCAAGAGGACAACTCCATAAATCATGGAAACAAATGGTTCAATGTCTCTTAATGATGTCCCAAATGAGAGCCCATGGTCATGCCTTTGGTGAAGGGGCTTCCATGCATTATGCAAATGATTTTTAAGTCATAAATTGGTCATTAGACTACTAACCAACAAAGTGACATCCAAATATCAAGCGGTTGACCTTCATTTCCAACTCATAAAACTTCAAGGAAGGCTTCAAGATAATTCCACATCATTAAGGTACTTCTAAGTCCATGCCATATCATAACTTCACGTCATCAATCACTACAAGCGACCCTCATACCTGCCATGTGTACAAATTTGCCTTGACAAACAATAACAATGCTCTCAATAAGTGAGCAAACAATAGAACACTCTCAATACTTCCACGTGACATGTCAAGAATGTGTCCTCATGTACAAAGCACTCCAAAATTTTCTCAAGAAGTATGATCAATGCCTCAATATATGTAAAATGCCTTTAAAAATGTGAACTGAAAAATGTGAAACTAATCTACACCAAACTTCTCTACTCATCCAAATGCAAAATTTTATTAAGATTACCTTTATTAGAAATAAGGGTAATAGGTTATAAACTCTTGAATGCCAAATACGAAATGCTAAGTGTTTTCTACATAAAGGGTGGTCTTCTTATAGTTACTACCTATTTAATAAGTATTTTAGGGTTTTGGTAGCGTTCTTAATCTTATGATAGTTACTACTTTTGGGAAAGGTCTTTATTAATTTAGTGGCAAAAACATGAGAAAAGCCAATGAAGATTCCACTTCTTTAAGTGTCATTTGTTTGCGATACTTCTTATCCTCCCTTATAAGTAGGGAGCTTCCTCAAACTCCCACTATATAAAATTCGAAGTAAATTAATTTCCCAAATTCAAAACACTAATTTCCAACCCAATTAAAACCGTTTATACATATTCTCAAACTCCTAAAAACAAGCTTTGAAAATACCAAAAACTTTAAACGATTCCCATGTAACTAAACTTTTTTATGATGTATTTAAATTTACTATTCCCTTTTTCAATTTAAACTTTTATTAAAATCATAAATCATCATCATTTATAAACTTTTATTAAAATCATAAATCATCATAATTTATAAACTTTTATTAAAATCATAAATCACAATCATTTATAAACTTTATTAAAATCATAAATCATCATCATTTATAAAATAAGATGTAATAAATGATGATATGTGGGGTGGATATTCTTCTCTTTTTCGTACATTTTTTCTATTCTATTCGATTGATTAATTTAACGTGGATGGAATTGACTACAACGTCAATTTCATTAAATTATTTGTAATGGATAAGGGTCTATTTAATTTTTATTATTAATCCATATTTCACTTTCATGCTTCCGGAAGGACATTCAAATGGGGAATCGCATCTCTTTTGACAACACCTCCCTCCACCTTTGTAATATTTACACCCTTTTTAATAACACATCTATATCTATATGTATATATCACTTGATTTCTTTTTCCTAGATTTCTTCACCAAATCGAATCATCTATAAAAATAAAATAAAATAAAATAATCAATATAAAATTTTATATCAATTCAGTGTAACAAATAAATCATTTGATAATGCTAATTATTTATAAAACTTGAATTAAAATATAAATTAAGCAATAATAAAATCTTATATCAATTCAATGTAACATACAAATAAATCATTTAATAATGTTTAAATCTTATGAGAAGAATTATATATAAGTAACAAATGCAATTTCCCATTACTCATATGTTGTGGTAAGTATCTCACATACTTTATAGTGTTGCAGATAATTTTTGTAGCATTACTAAGAATAATATAATGTTGTAGACAATTTATATAGCATTACTGAGGATAATATAGAGCTGTAAAGAAATTTCGTAGTGTTGCTGAGAACATTATAGTGCAATGGACAATTTCTGCATCATTACTAAGAATCTTATAATGTTGCAAATAATATCTGCAATGTCACAGAGAACTTTTGCAACATCGTTGATAAAATTTGTAGTTATGCAAAAAACATTTCAACAATGTTATGTTAAGAATATTTACAGTTGTGCAAAGCATATTTTTGCAATATTGTATTAAGAATATTTCAACAATTGTACAAGGAATATTTCAACAGTTGTGTAGAGAATAGTTTAGCCATGTTTTGTAAAGAATATTTCAACAATTGAGTAGACAATTTTTTTCTATGTATAGAATGTTTCAACGATCATATATGGAATATTTGAGCAATGTTATGCTGAGAATATTTCAAGTGTTGTGTTGTGAATATTTCAGTAACTATGAAGAGAATATTTCAATAATTTTGTCCAAGGAATATTTCAATAGTTGTGGAGGGAATAGTTTAACAATGCTATAAGGAACATTTTAATGATTGTACAATGGACAATTTCAACAATTGTGTGAGTATTTTAGCAATTATGTAGGAAATATTTCAATGATGTTGTAGGGTATATTCATGAGTAGTAAAAGAAAATAACCTGTTGGTGGTTTTCTATTTATATAAATAAAAATTCATAAATGATTTATTGTTCTACTATGGGTTATAAATTAAGTGTTGGAGTGGAAGAAAGTGTGAGAGCATTTTTACCTTACTGTTATGCTGCCAAATTTTCTCCAAAACTATGCCACCATTAAACATTCTTGGAGAGAGCACAAAAAAATTGTCTTATAACCATTAGTTGTTGAATACTACAATGTATGTTATTTAGAGAGTGGGATTTTTTTTCCCATAATAGCTTTCCCCAAGATATATTGTTGTTAATAGTTTGTTATTCATTTCACATATTTGCAACTATTTTAATTTGAACTTTCTGCACATTCTTTTGTCAGGGACATGTGTAAGAAGTGTATTTTGCACCTCATCTTCCTTTCATTTGGCATTATAACATGATACATTGAATCCAAGTTGTTAGGGACATGGATTTTCGGTCTAATATTTTCTTGAGTGGGAGCTTATGTAGAAGGAAGTATTGTTGCAAGGAAATGGTGAGCACCTCTAAAATAGGTACGGAGAATTTTAATGGCACTAACATTGAGCTTTGGAAGCTCAAGGCGGAGCATATTCTTGTAGACAGAGATTATGGATTGCAATTTCATGAATCTAACACACTGGTATGACAAATGAATTATAGGTGGCGTTGGAGAGAAAGTAAATGATCCTTATTAAGCTCTACTTGGTCGATTCAGTAAATTGTTGAATGTTTATGAAGAAAACATGACTCTTTGGAAGAAGTGGGGGCTTTGTATAAGGCTAAATGTTATGAATCTTGTGCTTAAAATTGATAAGAATCTAATAGTTACAATCCTATTCAAGGGGGGAACATCCTTTTACGATGAATAAAATGTATAAGACAAGATTTGATGATCAAAATACTAGGTCTTATTAGTGTATACTTGGTCGATTGAATAAATTATTAAATGTTTATGAAGAAAAAATGACTCTCTGGAAGAAGTTGTGGATTTTCATAAGGCTAAATGTAATGAACCTTGTGCTTAAAAATGATAAGAATCCAATATTTACAATCCTCTTCAAGGGGGAACCATTCTTTTACAATGAATAAAATGTATAAGACAAGATTTGATGATTAGGTCTTCTTAGCGTGTGTGTGTATATATATATATATATACACGCACACACTAAGAATACCTAATCATCAAATCTTGTCTTATACATTTTATTCATTGTAAAAGGATACATACATACATACATACATACATACATACATACATACATACATACACACATATATATATATATATATATATAAACAAAATGGTACAATTATAATAAATTGGGACCATGAAAGGTTCTAGCCTACATAAAATTATAACAATAGAAATATAATCACTCAATATCTAGGGCTTAATAATGGGTTTTAGGGTTAATATGGGGCTTATATAGGGCTTAACACTCCTCTCCTTCAAACAAGTGTTTTCTTTAGCACTTGGTTTTTTGCGGGTGTTTATACATAAACAATTCATATTCCTATGCCACTTCTTTCATTTGTAGGTTCTTCTATTTTATGAGATACTTAGTAATTGCTCAATTTCTTAGTTGCTTAATCTCTAGTAAAAGAGTTTAGATTTGGATCTTTTCATTGATTACCTTATTTAAGCAAGAAACATGTAAGACTAGATGTACATATAAAGATGGAGGCAACACCAATTTGTACACCATACTTCCAATACTTTGCAACACCTTACATGACCAATACCTTGGTGCTAATTTATGGTCCTACTTTTGCTGCTTGATGGACATTTCTTTATATAGTTGTAGTCTCACAAATATCCAATCCCCCACTTTAAATTCCATTTTACTACGATGTTGATCTATTTTTTGTTTCTTACTATTTTGTGCTTCAATCAAGTTGTCCTTCAATAGTTTTAGAACCTCCTATTGGTGTTGTACATGGGCCTCTACTTCTAAGGTATTTAAATTCCTTTTTAAGGGTGATGTGATGGATGGAGAATGATATATGTAAAGTGCCATAAATAGTGACATTTTTTAGGAAGTATGGAAGGTTGTGTTGTACCACCATTCTGCCAAGGGAAACCATTTGGCCCATTTTGTTTGTTTATGAGATGAAAAGAAATGTAGATATCCTTCTAAACATTTATTCACGCTCTCATTTTTCTCCTTATATTGATGATGGTAAAATGAGCTATGCGCACATTGAGTACCCAAACAAGAAAATTATTCAATCAAACATTTTCGACTAAAAATTGGATCGTTGTCTCTTATAATTGTGTTCAATATTCCATGTAACTTTTAGACTATCTGCACAAATGATTTTTCCACTATGCTTGCTTTAAAAGGATGAGAAAGAGAGCATAAATTGACATACTTTTTCATTTTATATACAACTACTGATAATGACATTGTTTCCTTCATATTTGGGTAAACATGTAATAAAATCCATTAAAACTTCTTCCCAACATTGGCTTGGTATGGTTGATGGTTGAAGTATCCCTATTAAGCCTTAATTCTCTCTTCCTTATTTTGATGGCATGCCACACATGAAACCACAAAATTCTACACATTTTCTCTAAGACCTTTCCCAAAAAAATATTTCTTGATATTATGGCATGTATTCAAGAACCCTAAATGTCCTCCTACCAAATAAGTGTATAATTCCAAAAGGAATTTTTGTTTGAGTTGAAAATTATTATGTAAAGTATAAGAAATCTTGATACCACAACAAATAATTCTTTTACGTGATTTTTTCTATCGTGTAGGGGGTCCTCCTATAGTTGTTGAATGATATTGCACACATTCTCAACTTGCTTACATTATATCCTTGCTTCTTCCATCCAATAATGTTGTGGAATGGAAACAACACATAGTATTTACCCTTTGTGTCTTCTTCTTTCCTTGAGAGTGCATCTTCCACAATATTTTGTTTAATGTTTTTGTAGATACTTTCAAAGTCATAACCCAACATCTTTGAAATGCATTTTTGTTTCACTTTTGAAGATAGTATTTGTTCCAAAAATACTTCAAACTATCGTGATTTGTTTCTACTTTGAAGTGTCTTCCTATTAGGTTTGGATGCCATTTTTTGTTGAAAATGTAGCAAGAAATTCCTAATTTAATTTTGCCTTAATTAAATTAGGAGAAATTCGAATTCTAATTTCAATAAAATACTTGGAGGAATTTAACTAAAGTGATATAACAATTATCATTTAGTTAAATAAATTAATTCAAATAGGATACACTTGAATTATGTTTAGTTATGATTGATTGCTAATTTCTAGAAATGTGTTTGAGTTATTTTTAAATAGTGTGAGTTTAACTAGTTCTAACTGATTAAGAACTAGTGGAAGATCAAGAAGTTGGGTGTGTTCACTTGTGATCAACCATTTAACTAATCAATCAACCCAATATAATTGATGCATGCAGTAACTCGAGTTACTTTGTTGAGATTGGAGTTCAATGGCGGTGTACTATCAGTGATAGACAATTCCAAATTATACAGGGGGTGCATGCAATCAAAGAAGGGCCTACTGGGATTGTGCAGTTCATAATTGGGATTTCCCTAATTAATAGGGGGTTAATTCCTTGAGAAATAACACAAGGAAATAGGGAATGGGGAAGGCTTGGATTTGGTTAAGTATTGACCAAAGGTAGTCTGCGAAGTAGTGAGATAGATTATAATAGTGTTGAGGTTTCTCGAGCTTGAGCAAGAAATGCATTTCTTCCCTATTTTATGAATAATGCAATACAGATAGGAAGGGGTTTTGAGAAATTTCTTTCCCCTAGAAAATCATTGTGCAATGTGTGATTGAATATTGTATCATGTATGTGTTTTTATTTCACGATCATTAATTATTTGATGTAGTCGAGTAGAGTATATTCAAGTCTTTTAATTTAGTTAAATTTCATAAGCAGTTTGAATCTACAAGGAATTTCTACATTTTTTAATTGCATGTAGTATGACCAAAATTTATTTTTCATAGATGGGTCCAAGTAAATTATTTCTTTTAAGTTCACTACTTCCAAAGGAAAGGGGACTTCCTTCTTACATCAAAACTACACCAATTCTATGGCATGATGCATCACACTTGACAATGAGTTTTTTGCAAATTCAGGTGTTTCTAGGACAAGATTGTACATATAACTTCTTTAAGTTTTCAAAATATTTGGTTGTTTCTTTATTCCAAGAAATTTATTCATTTTTTAATAATTTTGTTAGTGGTGTTTCCAATTTACCATATTTATTGACATACTTGAAGTAATATCCTTTAAATCCTAAGAATCCTCTAAGTTTATTCAAGTTATTGGGGGCTAGCCATTCCATAATAACTTTGACTTTGTTAGGATCCACTTTGATATTATCATAGGATACAATATGACTTAAATATTCCTCTTCTTGAACACCAAAGGAACACTTGGAATGCCTTAAATATAGTTGTTACTCGTCCAATAGTGTTAAGACCATGTCAACATGTTGTACATGCTCTTCTTGAATTTTTTTGTAGATTAGTATGTCATCAAAAATTACTAACAGACAATACAAGGAAAATACATTCTAGCGGAGGTTTTTGCAGAGGCCCCTATAAAAATATCCCAAAAATCCATTTGTAGTGGTGGTCACTAGCAGAGGTGGATGGGTGGATGTTTTCACAGATGTTTATTTGACGATGCGTCTAAATTCTTCAAGTGCAATAGTGCTTTATTATCCACACATGCACCAGAGATGCATATACCACGGTGCATCGTAGAAATTTTTTTTTGAAAAATAAAAAAACCACAGTGCGCTTAATAACCAAACGTATCGGTGCTTGAATATTATATTTCATATAGTAAAACATACTAGTGCTATTCGACAATGACGTCTTGGTGCGATAAATGTATAACAATGCCTCCAGGCATCTTATAAAGTGTATCGATATATGATTTATAATTTCTAAAAAAGGACCAGTATTATTGTAAAATCATAACACCGGTGTGTTACCACTAACGTAAATCTCCGAGGCATATCGATAAATCACTGGGGTAGTTTTAAATTAAAAAACATAGTGCTTTTGGATATATCCAACCCTGGTGCACTTTGTGACACCAGAGGAGGGTAAATATAAAAACCCTCCTGGATGTAATTTTCATTGTTATCATCTACAGTGCGAGAGAGATATGAAGCACCGATGCCATTCTTTCCACATGAAAGCTCCCCAACGTTGGTTCTTCTTTTGCTCACCATATTTCAGTACTGTGCTCACTGTTTGAGTTTCCAATTTTTTCAAATGGTGTAAAAATTTGTTTTTTTCCATTACATGTCCACAATTTCTCCTTGACGACCAAATGTCCAAGTAATTTCTATGTTTCTTTCTAATTTAAGTTTTTAGTGGATTGGAATTGAAAATTAGGTTGGATTTCTCACTGGTATTATGAAAAAAATAATTGACGCGTGGTGCACTCGATATGTTCGTCTCGCACCAGGAGCGGTGCGCCTTGTAAATTTATAAGGTGCACCTCGTTTCGGTGTGTGAACATAACACACCACCGTTGTGGCAATGCATTTTGTAAATATAGATGCTTCAGAAAAGATGTGGTAGATTTTGTGTCAGTGCGTCACTCCTAGTGAGTCTATATTCACCAAACGCACCACAAATAAATATTTAAAAATATTCCTATTTCTCAGTGCATTCGGTAACCTGAACGTACCATACTGGCACGAACAGGTTATACCTGAGCATCGATGTACAAGTATATTGCACCACTATGAAAATTTAAATTTATGAAACAACCATAGTGCATCATACTTATGTGTGCACCGCCATCAATGCGGTTATGTTTGAAATCACATTGGATCTAGTGCATGGCTGTGTTTTGAGTGCACCAGTAATTTTTTTTTTGCAAATTGAAAGTTATGTTTCCATAGTTATAAATACATGTTTCATTTAATAAAATAAAATTGTATTTTATGTATGGGGCTTATGTATTTTATATGTCAATCATGTAGCATAGATGTCAACAGAGGGAGCAAGAGTAGGAGTAGCAGGTGGTCCCATACAATATGGTCTGACCATGGTAGACGAGAGAGAGGGAGAGGGATTTATACCCTCTTCCTATAACTCCAATGAACCGCGCACTATTAAGGAATTTAGGCCTCTAAAAGTACTATGAGGAGGGTACATCCATAGGGGCGCACTTTGTCCTATTAGCATCTGATCTACTGATGGAATGTCCAGCAATAGGTTTTCCGTGTCGGTCCTGAGTTGTGGTATATGCCTACTAAGGAGGACATATACTTTATCATTGGCCTATCCAGGAGAGGGTAGGATTTCCCACAGTTCCATGATGTGCTCCATGGTGTTGCAACTGAGAGTAATCTTTCATAATCTCAAATATATGCCAGGTCTCATGCGACCCTCCATCATATTTCCTGGTTCATGGTGGACAACTATGGATTTCTTCTTTCGCTATAGAGAAGGCTAGGTGCTTCTTATTATTAGTTAGCACCATTTCACATTCTTGTGGTTATGGGAAAAAATTAGTTCCCCTATTTTGTATTATGTCGATTCTTTGATTTAGGTGCCACATTGCATCAGATCGTCTACCATTTTCTGAGGTAGTTTCGCACAACGTTAGATAGATCTCTTGCATTTTCAAGATAAGGGAGGGAGGCCTTCCCTTTTTCTTCCGAGCTTTTTATTTTTATTTTTTGAGAGGTTTCCAGAGACGAGGCCTACATTTGATCGTTGTCATCCTAGGATGATCATTGAGGCCCGAATGCACATGTGGGGGCAGATGATTCCCAAGAGGGGCATGCTATATTTTTCGGCCTGGATTTCAAACGAGGCACTAATGCTACTGGTCAATGTGGATGACCATGAATTTGTCATGTTGGGGTATTCATACATGGGGATAGATTGGAGAGGGTGTCCAAACATATCATTTATAATGACTGAGCCTCCATATGATAGAGGTAATATTAGTTTTTTCTTTAAATTAATCTAGTTTCATTTTCTTATTTTAATGAATTATAATAAAATTTATTTTAGCATGTTTTTTAACTTGTTTTATTAAATTGTTTAATGAAATTGTCTTATTAATTTTGTGTACTATATATTTTGCAGGCATAAGCTGATATGGCGGGGACATGCCTTATCCCCCACCGTCATATGGAGGATATGAGGAGATGGGCAAGGACCAAGAGGGTAAGGCACATCCTCATGGGTCTGCGAGCATCTGGGGGTGGAGGAATGCTATGCACTTTCAGATGGACTACTGTGATATATTGGCTAGAGTTTTTGTTCAGTAAGAAGTCCACCCTGTGAGGCCTCTAGATATCAACACAAATCCTATGTTCTTGGATCTCTACAGGGATTTTCTACAGGATTTGTTTTCTCTTATTCGACATGTCATCAGAGCTAGTACTTTATTGACAACGATGAGGGCTGCAAGGCGTCGTGTAACTACACGTCCATCAGATGAGGTTGGTCATGATGATTATGAGGGTGATGATCATGATAATGATGATAAGTATGGGGATGATGATGCTTCTATTGGTGCCACCCCATTGGATCATGGTCGTCAGGGTGCCATTGATCCTTCTGGTAGTACACTTGATCGTAAATCACCTGATAATGATTAGATTCTAAAGCTAGAGGATGTGCCGTATGTTTCTCTTCACATAGTAGACTGACCACCTTCTCCTGCAAACCAACCAATACCTTAGACTACAAACCATCCACCTCTTAGTTCTCCACCTTAGTTGAGTTCGACAAACGAACTTGATCAGGCAATAGTTTACCATCCATTGTCTTCTACTGCATACTAGGTTGTAGGAACTACTACGTCTGCTGTATAAGATATTTGATTTCACTTATTTGAATTCATGATGTAGTTATTTGACTCCTTTGTATATATATATATATATATATAAGTATATGTATATATGTATATGTATATGTATATATATATATATATATATATATATATATATATATATATAGATATATATATATATATATATATATATAGAGAGAGAGAGAGAGAGAGAGAGAGAGAGAGAGAGAGAATTTTATTTTCATGTTTATGTACTTAATTTATATGTTGGTGTTGATGTGTATATTGGTAGGTCATGTTAATATTCTAATTTAATGTGTTTGCATATAGATGTGTACATGAAGTTATTTGACATGAGATTTATATTAATTTGAGGATATATGGTGATAATGTTAGATTAAAATCTTTGTGTTTTGTTAGATGTGATCATGATGATGATGCCCTGTTAGATTATTAGATTTGTGTGCTAGCTAAAGACGTTTATATGTCCTACTAAAAGTGTATATGTTTAGATGCTGGTACTGAATTCAAAAGTGTATCTTAGATGGTGTTTTTATTTGATAGATGATTATCATCATGATGTTTATTTTTATGAAATATTTTTTATTATAGATTATGTATTGGTGAATTTATATCAAAATTTTATATATGAAATTGCATGTAAAATGACTTAAAAAAATGCAAAGATATTTTTATAATTACAAAGTTTAGTATTGTTTAAACTATGATTGTAAAATTATGATTAATATTTTTCTATTGCTTATATAGTTCATTGATATTCAATCTAACTTAGTTAGTATAATATTTCAACTAATCACAACTATAAATTATTCAAAAATTCAATTTAACTAATTCAATATCAGTTTACAAAATTCAATCTATTGTTAACTTTAAAAAACTTAAGTCAATTTTTTTTTTAACAATCTACAGCCTAGATCCATCTTAACCATGGATCTACCAAGCGTCAAGAGGGATCAAATCTCTTGAGATGCAAACATCATTTTGAGTGAAAAGAGATTTGATCCCTCTAGGCCCTTGGTGGATCTAGGCAGCTGGTATAATATATATGTAGTTGACATTGAAATATTTTATTTATAATTCATGTTCTCCATATTAAAAGGTTAAAATATGCCCCCTCGTAATTTTTTCGTATATGTATACATTTAATTCTTTTTATTATTAATATTTTCTAAAATATTACATATCAAATCAATATTAAACATTGAAAATTTTACAAATATCCCTCATACATTGAATTAGAAAGAAACTATTAATGGAATAAGAATTCTCTCAATCTTTCTCACTAAAGTGAAAATATAGGAAAATTTTCAATTTAAATTACTTTATTTTTCTCTATATAAAGTATCTATAAAATTATGTTATTTAATATGGACATTGAAATATTTTACTTATGGTTGTCAATAAAGCATTTTTTGTTATAAATATAATTTTGTTTTAAATATCACATGTAAATGGAACATAGAATGAATTACACAATATTTCTTGTCATGCGAAAAAATTACATTTTTTCCTTGAGTAAAAATCAAATTATATTTTTTTACTCATCACATTTCTTCCTCATCATAAAATACAAATATTATTTTTTACTTTCGGTTACATTATATCTCTATATAAATTTATAGAAGATTAAGGTGTAAATTGAAGTATTGTAATTATGGACGACATTAATTTTTTTTCTTATTACTATTTTTAATTTTTTAATTTCAATTATTGTTTTACTATTTTTAAATGTAACATTATTTTCCAATAAATCTCTCATACTGAGTTGTAGATCACCTCTCGGAATAATTATTTTAGATTTAATACAACTTAAAAAATTCTATTTTTCTCAAATTTATTTATTAGTAAAGTTACGAGATTTTCAAGCAATTTAAGTTTAATCTTTACAACAACCCTTACCAATTTGTATTAAAAATTTCTCTCTCTAAAGATGAGGATAAAGAGATGTAAAATAAGGCTTGTGATCAAGTTAATTGTAGTTTGGGATTTGCTCTATTGGAAGTTCTCCCTTAAAGATGAAAGTGATTTTTTTTTCTAGTAATAAAGATATAACATTTTGATGCTATTTTGGTTCTTTATTTTCTATTGTACTGGTTTAAATTTAACTCTTTTTAATAATAATTATGAGTTAAATAATGAAAATTAAATTATCACGAGATATTCACTAAAATCCATGTTTTTCATATATCTCCTAGATAATATTACATCATGTTCACAATGATAATGATTAGTTACAAATACCTAAACAATAGGTATTTAATTTACATAATCTAAACATGAAAAAAAATACATCACGAAGTCTATTTGAAACTCAAACAAATGCCTCTTAATCACCATCACAAATGTGGTGCGCTTGGTATGTTCTGATCACAACGGTGCTGTCATATTTACCCAGCACACCACCTAAATTATATTTAAAAATATAGCTATATATCAGTGCGCTCCATAACGTGAATGTTTCTTTTCAGTGCAAAATTTTTATACATGCACATCAGTGCATACGTGTGATGCATTGCTATGAAAATTTAAAATTTTGAAACATCAATGACATCTCATAGGTATGTGCACACAGTCTATGTTGTGGTTGTGTTTTACAGAGCACCTAAATAGTTTTTTCATTTAATAAAAAAAATGCATTTTATATATGAGGATATGTATTTTATATGTCAATCATGTATCAAAGGCATCAGTAGAGGGAGAAACAACAATTGGAAATGCTTAGAGAAATAATGAAAACAAAAACATACAACAATAATATAAATGATTAAATAACACAAGTACATATCACTCTCCATTGTCATCACCTTGAGTATCTTCCTCGACGCTTGGCATGATAATGTTGTTTTTCTCAAAAACATGTTTTGATCTAGGGTCTTGTCTTAATATGAACCACCAATCTCTATCTAAAACATCTGGGTAAACAAACACCTAGTTGCACTGTTTTGGGAAACCATAAGGCTCCCTAAATTCATGCCACATCTTTCTAGAGTTGATAGATATCAGCCCACTATCGAGATATTCCTTTACATTATTCCAATCAAAGGTGTCCCACCACTTGCACCTAAAAATAACACATTGGAATGAAGAGAAGTCCACTTGAATGATCTCTTGTATCTTTCCAATGTAGCTTAATGTCCCTTGCATTAGGTTTTGATTGTGGTGGCTAACACAAATAATTTGGTAAAACTCAACTTCCACCCCACAATATTGTGTCATTCATCTATCATCGAAATCCTCTGTTTGAAAATGATGTCCACATGCCCACATAGATGGGAAAAAATGCACCTATAAAAAAGTGAAAAAAGCATAGTGTCATGTGTCTAATAACCCAAACATAATTAAAAATAATATATATATATATATATATATATATATATATATATATATATATATATATATATATTACAATAAAGGTGAAGTATGTAGTTAAAATGGTACAGAAAGATAATATAATTACTGAGTTGTTGCACCCAATCCCTATGTTTAGGGCATCCTCTTCAGCATACAGGTAACGACCTGATGCACTGTATTTCTCTCTGACTTGATCAATAAAATAACTGTTAGGGCCTGTCATTGGCATATTTTATTTTAAATGATTGGGGTAAGGCACACTTCTACCATTCAAACGTTTCAATTCTTTCCCATCACTGCCCCATTTAATCCTCTTTCTTCATATAATGCGACCCACGGATGTGTCACTTCCTGATTCAGATTTATGCAGGAAAAAAATACTATACATAAATAAACATACACACATTAATGTAACGGAAATAAGACTCCATTTCATTAAAATCAAATGACTGAAATATGTTTACAGACAAAATGGGAATAAACTAGCTAGGGCGATGGTAACTTATCTCTGAGAAGAGATGTAGCGGCTAACTACCTCTGAACTGTGTTACAATGAGGCTCGAAGGCCTATATATTATTAAAAATCAATGTAAAACCCTAAACATCCAAAAACCTAACCCTAGGAAATGAAGCGCCAAAACTATGAGCCCCGTTTGGGTAAATTGATACATCAACTTCCCGGGAACATAACTTTGGCATATGATATATGTTTTATGCGCTCAATACCTTGTTAGAAATATCTATCCGAGGACTACAACTTTTGAGTGAGAAATGTTGGTCAAACACCCATGTTGCTCTTAGTTTTCCCAAAAAACTTCATTTAGGGCCTTAGAACGGCTCCAAAAGTTTAGGACTTGAAAAAATGCTAAAATAGTAAACTGTGTTGAAACTGAAAAATGAAAGAATCGATGGTAGGGGTCCAAATGGAATAGGTGGGTGGCCACCAATATCCACCTGGATTACTTCCATATTGTAAAGAATTAATTTGTTGATGTCTTCAATTTCTTAATTCACTGGTGAAATCAAACCAACATATATATATATATATATATATATATATATATATATATATATATATATATATATATATATTGTTAAACACACACATGGTGGGTGAAGAAGGTAAAAACACACATAGAAAGATAAGCATGAGATGCACATATTACTCACCATAGATGTACATTTATAATACAATGGTGTGACTCTTGGATTCATCTTCCAAGGTCACTTGGACTCCTTTGTGACTGTTCGCCTTCCAAACCTACCCATAGAGGATTAGGTGTCCAGCATTCCCCCCCTTAATCCGAAGGGGTATGTGTGAGTCCAAGAAGAGAGTTGTAATACAAATCTGCAAAGTATGCATGGCAGCACTTAGGCTGAATCAGCTCTCTGAAATGTTTGCATAAAGAGGTGGTTTAAGGATGACCACCAACACTGGAACACAATGCTTATTGCAGTTCCCGGAACTCTTCCAAAACTAGATAAAAGCCGAGGGCTTCTGCTAGAGGAAGTGTCCCTCATATTTGAAGAGGGAGACCTTCAACCTAGAAGAAGGGAGGTCTACAACCTGCGATGGTTTAAGGATGACCACCAACACTGGAATGCTTGATGCATTTCCTGGAACTCTTCGAAAGTTGGAAAGAAGCTGAAGTCTTCTGCTAGAGGAGGTGTTCTAAAAGAGGAAGAATATCAACCTCACATAGATGGTTTAAGGCTGTCCACCAACCAAAGGCATGCTCATGGGCATCCATGTCTCTAGCTACAACTTTGAATCTGGAATGATGAATTGTGGCTCAGGCTTGCTTGAACTGCTGTGTCTCTGGCTACAACTCTGAATCTGGAATGAGAGATTGTGGCTCAGGCTTGCTTGATGTGGCGTCAAAGCTTGTAGATGACCACCATTTCCCCCCCTCTCAGGTACAAGGTGAGATGATGGCGAAAACTCAACTGCAATATTGTTCAATATTTGAGAACAAGTTCTGATATGCGACTTAAACATCTTCTTGCTTATTGATGCCCATTGCTAGGAAGCAATCCATCCAAGATGAATCTTTTTTCTTGCAGGAGGCTTGTTTTTGAAGCATATGTGTGAATAATGGGTGTGCCAACCACAGTGCTTGCATGGATGAAGATCGAAACAATGATCTTTCATATGGCCAACGCGATCACAGTGTTGGAATTTTTCAATTTGTTGTTGTTGTTGCTGCGGAAGAGGAGCAGGATCTGGAATAGCTGAATGTGAACTGTCATGAAGAAATCCGGCACTCTGAAATTTGATGGGCTTGGAGTAGTCTAGAATATGAAAGGACAACTCCTTATCATATCTAGGACCAGTTCTGTGCTTATTATGGGCAAGCTCTTCCCAAGGTCTGATGATGGGCTTGGGAAGTGCAGACTGAATTGATGCATCTGCATGTAAATCTGCTCTTGAACAAGGAACTGAATGTGAATCGACTGCAACTTTATATTCTTGCTGTTGATGGGAGTCCCTCTCAATTTTTTGAATAGAAACAGGTTTAGAATGATGAATTTTTTCTTTTAATTCTTCTTGCTGGAGCTCTGACTCAAGCTGCAAAAATTCAATCTTTTCTTGTGCATCTTGAAAACAAGTTTGAATATCTATGAGACTAGCTTTGTCAATCATAACTGTATTTTCGACACTAGAATGTATTAGACTATTCAACAACTCTAATATTACATAATTTTTTCCCATTCTCTTAACAAATTAAAATCTCTAAAAGACAAGTTGTTCTAGTTTCGATTTGCACCAAGTTTGGGCTCACCACAGAACATACAACAACCATAATATTTGTAGGAACTTTTCAACGCACTGTCGGGGTTATCTTATTCAAAAACTTGATTAATATCAGAACCTCTCCATTCTTTGTATCATGATTCACTTAGGCATTCACATCAGTTTGGTGCCACACTCAACTCTGTTCAAACATTTGTATTCAAAGATTGCAAACAACTCTTCTTCTTCTTCTTCTAGCTCAAAGCATATATCACTTTATATATGTTCCATAACATATAACCATTAAAAAGGGCTTCACACTCTCCAACATATAAATTTTCTACCACATTAGAAAGCAGTAAATCATAACATTAGAACTAGACTTAGAACTAGACTTCAAAGCAGACAGAACAAAGTGCAGTCAAAATTGAATTCAAAAGTCGATAATAAATCCTCTCAATTATACCGAGGAATGATTTTGAGAACTATAAGTTTAACACACACTTCAACCTCTCATTCACATGCCAAGTTACTCTGAAATTGAAGCGAAGCTTCAACATACCTCCTTCCAGAGCCACAGAGCATAGCAGAATACCATCATCGTCAAATTCTGGTGTTAGAAGAAATTTCCTGTTCCCATTATGGAAGAAACAACATCAAAAGAAGAAGAATAAAGCTTCGAGTGGGGGCTGGCCAGACTCAATAGCCAGGCCCACAGGGGCCCGGTCCAAATCCTTTATGGGAACCCATGAATACCTGGCCCCAGAGGTCGTTTCTGGGAAGGGTCATGATAGTGCCGTGGACTGGTGGACTCTAGGAGTCTTCCTCTACGAGATGCTCTTCGTCCGGACTCCGTTCAAGGGTGCCGAAAAGGATTCCACGCTCACTAATATCATCACCCACCCGTTGAAATTCCCAGCCGATATGAGCAGCACAGGCTAGGCGGAGAGATCAGGGGCTGAGGCTGAGTAATGGAATTTATGCAGGTGTTGTTATGTAGTAACCGGGAGGTGAATGGATCGAAGGGAGTAGGATGGAGGGGAGTGATGAGTGAGGTGGCAGTGTGGGAGTCGAGGAGACGATGTGGGTCACCTCAGCAAAAATTTTCAGATATGAAGGAAAACAGTCAAACATAGACTAGGCCAATTCGAACAAGGCAAGGGATAATCTCTGTCTATGGATCAGGGATTCAGTCCTCTTATACTTTATCTCCAATAGAAAATGATTCAGCAACTAGAATAGGCTACTCGGCCATAACAAATGACGACTTTCAAAACAATGCTACACTTCATCCGCACACTACGTTGTTTGTGCACACGGTCTCATGGTGTCATGATGCATACTACTGAAACGCAGGCTGCAAGCAAAGATTAATTAACGCAGAGACATTACCATGACATTACACCAATGCAATGCAACACTCTATCATCTAATTGGTTCTGTTGAGAATAGATGGTGAGTCTCTAAGTCGAACATGGTTGAACGTTTTGATCAGTAATGTGCAAAGGTGGGAGGTTGGCGCATATGTTGGGAGATGGTAGAGGTTGCACTAATGCAACATAGGCCAGCGCTATTCAAAAGTTTAAAGGGGACCTCTAAACTTGGAGCAATGATACCATGTTAAACACACACATGGTGGGTGAAGAAGGTAAAAACACACATAGAAATATAAGCATGAGATGCACATATTATTCACCATAGATGTACATTTATAATACGATGGTGTGACTCTTGGATTCATCTTCCAAGGTCACTTGGACTCCTTTGTGACTGTTCACCTTCCAAACCTACCCATAGAGGATTAGGTGTCCAACATATATATATATATATATATATATATATATATAGTACATATGAGATCAATATATGCATTAATATGAAGTTCAATGTGAATAGTTATTGTGTAGTAAGTTGACAAATGATAAGCCTGCACTTACTCTTTATCATGCACCTCTTTCCATTCATTTTGAGAAGCTACCCTTCGCTTCTGTCTTCACCCCTTTCGTTTTCCCAAATTTCCACACGTAGTGTGGCGTCGACATGCTTGATGTACTCACTGGCATAATAGAAACATTCATACAATATATACCCTTATGCCATAGACCCCTTGGGTTTTTCCATTTTTTGAACAAAACCTTTCAATTTATTCATGTACCTCTCTAAGAATAACATCCAACAACAATAAATGACCCCAACTAATTCAAACTCATCTACTAGGTGAATTAGAAGAGGAACCTTCAAGTCCATGAAACTTGTTGACAATTCCTTCTCAAACATACAAGCAATATCAACTATCTCTTGATGCCAATGTGGAATGCTAGCCATATGAATATCCTTTTATGCAATCCAACATACAAATGCAGATATTTTAGATATGGAAAGTCATAGGTCTTAGGGGAAGTCATGGTTCATACACCCAAAGGATAATGACACTGGACATTAAATAGTACATTATACAAAAAATAATTATAAAATATCCCATCGCATAAAAATAAAAATAAATGATAAAATCATGTTTTTCAAATACGTACTCTTAGAAGGTTCAAATCATCATGTTATTTCAACCCCAAAAAACGATCATCCACAATGGAGTAGCGTCGTAGTGAAGAACCATATAAAGAAGGCATCCTCACTTTCATTATAACTTCCTTTTCCAAAGAAATGTCATCTTTATTTAAAATCCATGGGACATCACCTTCTTTGAAAGACCAAGAGGGGCCAACCTCTCCCCTAGTTTCTTATCTTGGAGAAGGTTTCTTTTAGTTTTTGAAGAAATAAGATCTCTCCTAACAACCAATGTGTCACTTTATTTCGATTATATGTGCGTCCATAAAGAAAATGAAACATTTTTAAATATATGCTTGGGATCTAGTAAGTGGGAAATATTAATATTCTCCCAATATGGGAGATCATGAAAGAAAATTTTACTTTTTGTCCCAATGGGAAATTTCTCAACATAGGTGTCAAAGAAATATGGATCATCAAACATAGGCTCCCCATTTGAATCGACATTCATGAAAACTCCTTCTCCTTGTCTATCTCATATTCGCTAAGCCATCCAACTCGTTTCATCATTTTAGGCCTATGGGTTCTCGTTGGTTTACCATTGAAAGTGGATCTTTCTCTTATGTAAGGGTTTTCTTCTGGGAGGAATACCCTTGAGCATTCATACACTGCATTTTGTAGGTAGCCAGACCACCTAGCCTTCAGAGAAGTTCCACAAAATTTACATCCATGATACCATTTTGTTACAAGAACTGTGAAATTATTGTATATAGGGCAACACATTAGTGTAATTTATGAGAGAAAGTTCCTAAGCCTGGATAATCATGTATGGTGTAATCACATATTCCATACAACATAAAATTCATCTCTACTGTGATGGGTCTTGATACATTGCACACATGTATCCATTCCCATAATTCCTTAAATTCATCTACCAATAATTTTAAGTAGACATCCATATTCTTCACTTGTATTCTACTAGGGACTATTAGAGCCAACATAAGATGTTAATTCTTCATGAAAAATCATGGGGGGATATATTTATTGATCACTACTATAGGAAAAATAAAATAGTTGGTGTTTGGAGAGAATCTGGGTTGACACCATCCATGGCTATGCTGAGTTGTAGACTTTGTACTTCATCCTTCAATTTTTCAGGGCATGTATCCTATATATGCTTCATGGCTATTGAATCTGTTGGGATTCACATAATTCCTGAATCACTTCTATGTGAGACATGCCATCCTTGCAACATAGCTAATTATTTGAATGAAAGAGTTTTTTAATCCTTGGGATTATAGGAATTTTCCTTAATATATTATGAGGACGACCATGTGATTTACTCATTTTTTTTATAATTATTTTACTTTTCATGCCCACATTTCATACATATATCTTTGTCTGGATATGCTCTATTGAAAATGTGACAAGAAAATCTAGTTTTGACTTTTCCTTGGTCAAACTAGATTAAAATTTGAATTTCAATTTCAGTAAAATACTTAGGGGTAGTTAACTAATGTGACATGGAACTTGTCACTCAATTAACTCAGTTAATTCAAGTTGGAGACTCTTGAGTTCATTTTTGTGTGATTGATTGCTAATTTCTAGTAATCTATTTCAATTCAATTGAGTTATTGTTTGTTTAAATAGTTCTAACTGCAAGAAGAAATAGTGGAAGATCAAAGAGTGGAAGTGGAACTTCAACTCACTATAGTGATCAACTAATTAAAAAATCAATCATCCCTAATAATAACAGATGCATGTAGATAATTCGAGTTACCCAATTGAGATTATAGTTCAAGGGCAGTGTACTATAAGTTGTAAACTATTCCAAGTTGTATAGGTGGTGCATGTAGTCTGAGATTGACCTAAAGAATTTCACAATCCATATTGAGTAATTTCCATAATTAATAGGGGATAATTCCTCAAGGAATAGAAAAAGGAAATAGGAGTTTGGAAGGCTGAGAAATTGGCTAAGTATTGGCCTGAGTCAGTCAGGGAAGCAACATGATAGAATATATAGGTGCAGCTTATTTTATAGCTTGAGAAATCATACTGTATTCATCCATATTTTTCAATTAATGTAATACAGATAGGAAGGGGTTTTGAGTAGTTGTTTTCCCCTAGATAAATATCTATGTATGGTTTGTGTTCTTGAACATGAATTTATTTCCGTAGATGAGTAGAGTATATTTGGGTCTTATGTTTCAGTAAATTACATGAAAATTTTTGAATCTACAAGGAATTTCTACAATATGGTATCGAAGAAGGAATCACAGTAGAGAAGATAATTCAAAGTTTTATTTGTAGGAGGATCGAATTCGTAGGATCAATTCTCTAGAGCTAGCAAGATGGATTTATATGGACTGAGGCTCAAGTATGCCCTTGAGAGTAGCTTGATTTATGTTTCTTGGAAGGCAACATGGATGAAATGTTGGTAGATAATGGGTTGAAGGAGTTCATAAATAATGATATCCTGAAACTGCCAACATCTGATGCTAAATATCTAGCAAAATAGAAGAAGTGTGTAGCAAAGGCAAGGAGGATTATACTGGAGGGCATTCGAGGTGATATTTTATTGAATCTCCATGGGAAAGAGACTCCATATGCAATTGAGTAAGCCTTGATAGATTTGTTCTAAAACAATAGTGGCCATAGGAAGTTGGCACTCAAGGATAAGATTCAGAATATCAAGATATAGAAGAGTGACACATTACCACAGTACCTGAGCATGTTTACACAATGTCATGATGAATTTGGGAGTGTTTGTGTTACAGTTGTAGAAGATGATGTAGTAAGACTAGCACTTCTAGGCCTTCTCAAGAATTGGCATAACTACCAATATTTGGTAAACAGGAGGGAGAAGATACCAAATTGAGAACGATTGTGGGATGCTTTGGTGCAAGAAGAAATAATGTGGAACAACAGAGATGAAACCTCATCCATGTGTGATGATGAGGGGAACTGTGCCTTGGAAGGAAAGGAAAAGAAAGGGAAAGGGAAGAAATCCCAATCCAAAGCAGAATTTGGTTAGTTGGGAAAGAAGAAAGACTTGTCCAAAATCAAGTTCTTTCATTGTCACGAACTGCGACACTATGCAACGAAGTGCACACACAAGAAGGCAAGCAAGGAGCCCTCAAGAGGAGCAGTAGGTGAATCTTTTTCTTTAAAATTTGAGTTTCACTTCACCCTCATTGCATGCATGTAAAACATAGTGATGGGTAGTGTGTGGTATCTGGATAGTGGCGCCTTGTTCCACATGACGGGGAAAAAAATAAATTTTCAGTGAATTGGAGGAGAAATATCTCTAGATCCACATCGAGATGGGATATGATGGAAGGTATAGTGCGATCAATATTGATACAATTACTTTTTAGAGGGAGTCATATTCTCCTATCAGGCTCGTGGATGTGATGTTTTTACTGGGTTAGACGAAGAATCTAGTTTCCTTAGCTATGTTGGAAGACCATGGCTACAATGTGATATTCAACAAAGGGAAGGATTTCCCAAGACATATCTCCATAGGTAAAGTGAAGAAGATGTTGGTTTAAGTGAAGAACCTCTACAAATTATATGTGGGAGAATGTGCAACATTGAGCACAAAAGCAAAGAAGGTGCAGAGTTGAGACATCAGTGAATTATGGCAAAGAATACCTGGCCATTTCCATCATGGCACTTTGAAGATCATGCAACAAATTTATACAAGCATCCCCAAAGGAGCACTAGAGAAGAAAGATACATGCAAAGGGTGTACATTAGGGAAGTACACAAAATCCACAATCAATTACCAAGACAATAAAGTGGATCCAGTCCTTGAAAGGATTCACTCTAATGTGTGTGGACCGTTCTCAAAAGCATCCACTGCCAAGAACATGTATTATGTTATATTTGTAGATGATTTCTCATAGAAGTGCTAGATTTTCTTCATGTGGAATAAATATCATACATTCTCCAAGTTTGTTTAATTTAAAGCACTTGTTGAGAAATAAATTGGTAGGAAAGTGGAGGCTCTCATGAGCGATAACGATGGTGAATATGTGTTGAATGAGTTTAAAAATTTCTGTGCAAAGGAAGGCATTCGAAGGGAGTTGACATCGCCCCACAACCCATAGAATAATGGGGTGGATGAGAGGAATAACATAATTATTGTGAGAGATGCATGAGTGATGTTGCATGCCCAAAACATACCACTACACTTGTGGGCTGAAGCATGCAACACAAATGTTTATTTGTAAAACAAGAGTCCTAATTGGATTCTTGGAAAGATTACACCAGAGGAAGATTTTTCAGGGAGGAAACCATATGTGTCACACTTCATGATCTTTGGATCATTAGTTTACTATCATGTTTCCAAGGATGCAATGAAAATGCTAGAGCCAACAATAGAGTTGGGCATATTTTTGGGGTACACAGAAACACCACACAATTATTATGTGTACTTTCCATCTCTAAAGATGTCTGTTGTTTGTAGATATGTGAAGTTTTATGAGGATAAGGAAATGAGGTGCTCTCTTGAGAGGGAGCTTTAGTTGCATTTAGGTAAGGATATTTTAGCTCCAAAGGAAGAACCTTAGGTAGTTTTCGAGTAGACATAAGCAGAGGAGTAGAGAGTGGAGACATCCACTCAAGAAGAAACATATAGAGAAGGAAGGAAGAAAACCAGGGAAGTTGATAGATTATTGAACGATGCTATATAGAATGTGGGAGCACCCACATCACAGCGTAGGAAAAGGGGGTCACCAGGTTGGTACATTGGCTACATGGCTATGATGAGTGAGCTTGTAGAGACTATCCCATCCTCATTCGAGGAAGCAATACAACAACCAATATGGGTTGATGCTATGGTAGAGGAATATGATTCCAATATCATAAATAGTGTTTGGGAAGTGGTACCAAGGCCATAGGAAAAATCAATGGTGCGTTTGAGATATTCCTACAAGGTGAAGCAAACAACAAAAAATAGTATCAAGAAACACAAAGCCATATTTGTTGCTAAGGGGTTCTCTCAGGTGGAGGTAATTGACTATGAGGAGACATTTTCTCCAGTATAAAGGTACTCTTCAATCAAATAAATTCTAGCACTTTCAAAATATACAGGATAGATGATTCATCATATGAATGCGAAGACAACATGCCTCAATGGATTAATTGAGGAGGATGTGTATATTGAACAACTCAAAGGATTTTAGACCTTCCACAGAGAGTCACATGTGTGTAGACTCAAGAGATAATTTTATGGATTGAAGCAATCACCTCGTGCTTGGTACACCATGATTGATAACTATCTCATCAAGTTGGGCTTCACCACAAGTGAAGAAGAAGCAAACCTTTACCATATTTTTGTTGAAGGTAAATTATTGATTATTGTGTTATATGTTTATGATTTAACTTTAACCGGTGATGATAAGTTGATCAAATGTTTCAAAGAGGATATTGCAAGAGAACTCAAGATGAATGACATGGGCCTCATGCATTATTTCCTTGGTTATGAAGAATGGAAAGGATATGGGGAACTGTTTGTCTCTCAGGGAAAGTATTCCAATGAGATACTGAAGACTCATTTCACATGGAGAGAAACAAAACCATGTAGACTCCACTAGTAGGGAATTGGAGGAAGAAAGATGCTACTTCAGAAGAAGTAGTGGAGGCTACCACTTATAGGGAGCTTGTGGGTTCACTTATGTATTTGGTGAACACACGATCGAACATGTGTTATGCAGTTAACCACCTTAGTCAAGCAATGGTTAAGCCAACCAAACTGTATTGGAAGGAATCAAAGCATGTGTTGAGATGCCTCAAAGGCTCTAATAAGTTTGGTATTTGGTACAGATAGACAGAGGGAGTGGAGCTGCAAGGCTTCATAGATTCAGATTGGGTAGGGAGTCCATCAGACAAGAAAAGCACATCAGGAGGAATTTTTAATGTTGGGTTAGTAGTGGTTTCTTGGTAAAATAGGAAGCAGAGATCTGCTGCACTTAGCTCAACAAAAGCATAGTACATGGATGCAAGTCAAGCAAAATGTGAGGAAATATGGATGAGAAAGATTATTGTTGGGTTATGTGGTTGTACGATGGATATTAATTTTATTAACTGTGACAATTATAGTTTTATCAAAATCTTCGAGAATCTAGTATTTCATGATTGATCCAAGCATATCGACATCCAATATTACCATCTATGGGACTGTGTGCAGAGGAAGATCATGTTGTTGGAATACATTCCTCTAAAGGAAGAAGATGCAGATGTTTTGAAAAAGGCTTTGTCAAGAGGAAAATTTGAGTCCCATAGAGGCAAGATCAGGGTATCAAATAATCCCTTTCTTTCTGACAGGGAGTGTGGAAAAGGTAGAAAGAAAAACTAGTTTTGACTTTTCCTTGGTCAAACTAGCTTAAAATTCTAATTTCAATTTCAGTAAAATACTTAGAGGTAGTTAACTGAGTTGACATGGAACTTTACACTCAGTTAACCCAGTTAATTCGAGTTGGATATAGATGAGTTCAATTAGTATGATTGATTTCTAATTTCTAGCAATCTATGCCAATTAAATTGAGTTATTGTTAGTTTAACTAGTTCTAACTGCAAGAAGAACTAGCAGAAGATCAAAGAGTGGAAGTGGAACTTAAACTCACTGTAGTGATCAACCGGTCAACTAATAAATCAACTCAGAATAAATGATGCATGCAGATAATTCGAGTAACATAGTTCAGATTGGAGTTCAAGGGAAATTTACTATTAGTTGTAAACTATTCCAAGTTGTACAAGTGGTGCATGCAGTCATAGATTGGCCTAAAGGAATTGTGCAATCCATATTGAGTAATTCCCTAATTATTAAGGATTAATTTCTCAATGAATGAGCCAAGGAAATATGAGCTTGGAAGGATGATAAATTGGCTAAGTATTGGCCTGAGTCATTTAGTGAAGCAACATGATAGAAGATACATGTGCATGTTGTGCTCTAGCTTGAGAAAACATGTTGTATTCATCCAAATTATTAGATTAATGCAATACATATAGGAAGATTTTTTGAGTAGTTTCTTTCTTCTAGATAAATATTTGTTTATGTGTGTTGAATCTTGATGCATTTTTGTGATTTTTGTTCTTGATCGTGAATTTATTTTTGCATATGAGTAGATTATATTTGAGTCTTATATTTTAGTACATTACATGAGAAGTTTTCAATCTACATAGCATTTATACATTCTCGTCTATATAGAAAACAATCATTCAAACATGCATTATATGATATGTACTTACCACCCAACATTTTCAACAACTTCTTTGCCTCTTCACAACTACTCGACAAGAAATTATCACTCAGAAGATCATTATTTTTGAATATCTTGTAGTTGGAAAGGAATATAATTGTACAATGTCAATATTTAACATTCATAAAATCAACCATTTTTAAATTTGATTGTGTGACAAAATATAAGGAACTTGATCAATCATGAAAGCAAATTACCTCAATATTTCCAAGAAATATGCATTCCACATGCCAAATTTTTCTTTCCCATTGTACAACAACATAATTTTCCCCAGCTAAGTATACTTTCACTTTCCACCAGGTCCAAAGAGAGGGGTGGTGGAATCCAATTTCAATATTTTGAATAAGATATCAATGATATAAGCATAATACACTAGATCATCATTCTGGAATGCATCTAACAACATTTAATCCATGGCCATCGTATCCCGTAATTAATCATCCATACCAACCTCCATTGCCAACTTGTGATGAAGAACTAATATTGTTGCAGTCATTCCTAATTGGTGAATATGGACGTAGCGTGAATGGGAATAGGTGGTTGATTCAACCTTTCTTTGTATGCTTCCTCTTCGATTCTTTCTCTTAATGTAGCCTTCTCTTGATTTGAGGTTGTAGTGGGGTGCATCGGAAGATGGTAGGTGGGTCGCTCATCATCACTAGAATCCTAATTTCAAAAAATATTGAACATATTAGTACAATATCAATGATATTAGTAAGGACGAAAATGCAATTGGTTTGTTGAAATTTTAGTATACCAAACCATTATTTCCATCGTTGATCTACAATTTCAGTTAGAATATTCCATGTTCCAATTAACAGGGTGAAGAGGCTATCCATTTTCATCTACCAACTGCTTGCGATATACTGATCCTGATAAGAGATTCTAATGTTTTTTAAAATAATATGGAGTAATATTTTCTGCATCTGAATATTATTCTGAATTTGGATCCTGTAAATAATTTGTATACATTTTTATTCAAATTGATATGTATTAAAAAGTTAAATTCAATTAGATAATCAAAATATAAATAAAATCTTAACTTACTCGAGATGGAAAGAGAGAACTCCACGAAGGATTTTGATCAACAATATGGAATGAGATAGAATTTGAAGAATTAACCATTTGATATTATTGAGATTTTATCCTTGTATTTGAGAAAAAATAGAAAAAAAAATTGTGTGAATATTTAAAATTAATCTCAAGAACCATATAACCACAATCTGAATTTCAATATAGTTTTGAAACCATTTTTCAAGAACAAGGAAAATTTAAGTGAAGAATTTATACTATGAACTACTGTAATTCATGTGGATATGTCCTAAAGGATAATTTGAGATTAATATGTGAAATTATGTGAAAACAAAATTTCAGATAACTTTTAAACCCCACTCGTGCGCCGATTAGAATAAACCACACATGTTTGTTTAAATAATAAGAGTACCAGGTTTTTTAAATAATACCCGCATGAGTTTTCGGCATTCCAAGAAAATAAAAAATAATTTATCATATCAATGCTCTTTCACATAAAAATTCACTAATACATTTAAATAAAAAACAACACCAATACACAAATAATTCCCGAATTTAGAAAATATAAAACAATTCAACTATCTCAATACTCTTTTAAATATAGACTGCAATGTTGCATTACAAAAATAATCACACCGTTTTAGGATTTCAAAAATGAAAAAAAATGAATCATGTTAGTGCTTTGCAAAAATATGGCACCCCATAAATATCAATGCGCTTTTTATATAAATGCACCAGTGCGCTTGACTATTGAACACACTAATGTGCAAAAAAATTGAATAAAAAAAATGCGTGATTTTTTTTTTCTTTAAAATTAAAAAATTAGTAGCAATTGATTTTTAGAAATATAATTTCATAAATTCTTTTAAATAGTAAAAAATTATTCACCATTTCATTATTTTACCCAAAATTTAAAGGGAGTGATTTGCAAGAGTGATATACCAGGAGCACTGTGCATAAGCACCATAATACTTTGGAGCAACAAAACTATTCAGAAGATCACAAGCTAAAAGGTATGGTAATTCACTCAAAAACCTGCATAGTAAGTTTTAAATTTTATTGTTTATTTTAATCATAAAAAAATTATAAGTTTTATTACTGTTTAATTAAGAGAGATCATTTGCAAGAGAAGATTAGGTCAGAGCTGCAAAATATTTTGGATCCGCCGAAATATTAGAAGTTGAAAGGTGTGGTGATTCACTCGAAACCCTGGATAACAAGAATTTTAAATTTTATTGTTCAAATATTTTACAATTTCAGTTAGATTTATTCACAATTTAGAGAAAAAAACTGTGCATAATAAAAAAAATTCTATAGATTTTACTAGAATTTTTTTTTACGATCTTTGTTCCTATTTAAATTTAACTAAAATTCAGAAGAAAAAAATTTAGTACTTACCTTAAACCCTTTCTTTTTCTTACAAAATTTTACATTAGGGTTTAAATTTCTCTACCACTTCACAACTAGGGTTTTTTAATTTAGGAATTTTAGATTTAATGGATTTGTGTACTTATTATATATAGGGTGTTTTGGCGTATAAAGTAGGGGAATTGGTTATTGAATTAGATCCAAACCTTGTCGACCCTCTCTGTTTGTTTTTTAAAACGTCTATGTGTTGCACAATGCGCCATATGTAACATAACACAATGATGCTACTAGAGTAATACAATGCATCGGTAAATTATAACACTTTTGATTCAATCTAGTGTGTTCAGTGTTTCTCTCGATGTAATATAACACACCAATATGAATGTTCCTAATAGCATCGTTAAATCATTGTGGTGCATTAAGCCTTACAAATCACACCGCCATTGATCTAAATGGAAAGTATTAGTTTTGTTGTCCTAAGTATCCAAACAATGATTAAAATGTGTGCATAAGGTTCTCTAAATTTTGCAGGTGAAAAAAATGGTTTTAACTTAGTTAAACAAATTTTTGTGTGAGGTCAAAGTATTTAAATTGCTTATAAAATACTGTATAGTAGTAAATGACAGAGAATTAAACATCACATGTAATAGTACTTAGCAAATTTGATGAAGCAATTCACCCCTCCTGGGCTACATCTGCTGGTCCAGCTCCCAATGGCATGTCCCTCATATCTTATTGCTCAAAAATGGTAAGTACATGTGAATAAAAGCCTTAAATGGTTGTTCTATCTATAAAAAAAACCTTAGAATGCTTGAATTAGTCAAGAATGACTATTCATTTGTAGAAAACAAAGAATGGATGCTTAATACACTGAAAACACTCTAGTGGCCCTAGTGGCTCCTTGACATCTCTCGAAGCTAAACCTACACAAGATGACCTTTGATGGCTCTGAAAATTGTGCCAATGTGTTCCAAATGTCAAGAATACCCAAAATTGACTATCCACACATCAAAATTGGACAAAAATCCAAGGAGTTATGGCCAAAACAAGAATTTGAGCAGTGTCCCTTAAAAAACTCCTCCAAAACTGGAGGAACTCCAGTTAACATGTTCGAAATAGCATAATCCATCAAAATTTGGGGGTCTTGCCAGCTTAACCATAGATAACTGTCAGTTAAGTTTAATGCTGGTGGGGTGGTCACATATGACACCTCTGCGGATTAACCACCGGATAAACCGTGCGAATAACATTGCAATAAATGTTGCCTTCCACATGTGACCATGCCCGCATATAAACCATCGTGTTTTTCTGACTGCGGTTTTGGATGTAAAACTTGGTTCTGAACGGAAGGTCTAATAGAATTTGGCGGCTGGCCCCCTTTTTCCACCAACAAAAATCATTTTAAACTTTATAATATAGTGTTGCCACCATATATTTAAGAACTAATGTGTGGCGTGGTGGTCGGGCGTGTGCACGCCGGTGGGCAGGTCCCACCTTCGATTCCATGGAACTCCAAAATATTTTGCATGACCAATTCTCCTCCGGCTTGGGGTCACGTGGAAGCCTCCGGGTAGGCCATGTGGCGCCCTTTGATAGTCCAATAAAACCATGTAATACAAAAATTTTCAAATATATATATATATATATATTGAAATTTTTTTAGATAAAGTCTAATTTGGGTCAAAATGTCCTTTTTTTGGAGTTTACTGGGCTTTTCAAACATTCATAACTTCTGCATATGACCTCCATTTTTCGAACCATTCACGGCACCAGAATCCCAGTGACGAGACCTTTCCATTCGATCAGGTTGCAAACATTTTTGAGCACTTTCATTTTTGAGAATTTTTGAACTATGGACATGATATCCTAATCACACCTCCCCACTGGGAAGATTTTTGACCCCAAAAGATCTTTGGACTACTAAACATGAATATGAGGAGACTGTGTCCCCACTCTTCCAATCTTAATCCACTAAAATTTCCCTGATTTCATTAATTGGAGCTTTTCTTGAAATGACAAATTTTTCTTTGATTCCATTTACCAACCATTGCTGACTTTGATCTTGTCATGCTGCACATTTTCGAAACTTGCAGAACAACAACTTAAATTTACAGTAAACATATTGTTTCTATGTTGGTTTATAATCAAAGGAAACTGGAAATTACTTTCACCTTTCATCCTGTCCTTATGGCGATTTTTTGCTGAATTAGCCTTGTACTTGTGTCAATTTATGACCAAGTCACCAGTGTACCATGCCTTTCTGAAACTAGCAATGATCATTGCTAAACCTTGTGCCTTCTTTGCTATGTTGCTTTGCCCTCTCTTGGAACTTTGCAACTTCTTGCATTGACACTTTGTTTTCATCACCGTTCGACACTAAAGACGATTGCTGCAACTGCTTGTCATCTTCTATCAAAGACAACCTGCTTTCAAACTGAAACAACTCATTATTTACATCAACATTTACATGAAAAGGATTATATACAACTTCCCTTTGTTTAATAATCATCAATGTCAAGTTTTGACTTGCATTGACGAGCATCTTCATCTGCCCTACATTCACTAAAGAAGAGTCTAGTTTTTTGCAATGTGCTCTCACATTGTAGTCCTTGTCATCCTTGAATAATTGGTATTTGTTATCATGGCGATGGAAGATAGCTTTCCTTTCATAAAAGTAAGGACTGCCCAACACCATACCTGTAATATCAAGCAGAACAACATCTAATTCAACTGTGTCAATGAAATGTGTAGTTATTGCAAAGCGCAACATGCACTTCTTTGAAACCTGTAAATTTGCATCCTTACAAATCCAACCAAGAGGATATGGTTTCGGATGTGGAATGGTCTCAATATTTAGTTTCTTCATTAAGTCTTTAGAAATAAGGGTCGCTTGCGACCCACTGTCAAATAGTATGTCAACCTTGGTATGTTTGGAAATGACCCTCACATGAAACAGTTCAATTCTCTTTTCTTCACTTGGAGCTTCTATGTGACAGTTAGAAATACTAGAACTGGGTTTATTTACATTCTCTTTTCCCTTCAAGTTCTTTAGTGCCATAGCTATGATTTTTTCTTCATCTCCTAATTCTGACCCTAGGTCTGGTTCAACTACTGCAACTATCTTGCCTTTCTCCTTGGCTTTATCTTTGGTTTTAAAAATTTCTGGTTTAAACTCTGGATGAAGTTTCCAACAATGGTCCTCATCATGTATAGTTTTAGAATGGTGTTTGCAGAAGAATTTTCTCTTCTCTTTTCTAGAATTTGCATTTCTCTTTTTCCTCCATTTTCCTTTAAACTCACTTTCCTCATTCCCATCTAAGTTTTGTTTTCCCCTTGCCTCTAAATGTGTGGCTTGAACACAAACCTCATCTAGGCTTGTAGGGTTAAACATGAGAATGGTATGTCTTAGGTAAGTATGTAAACCTCCTATATACTTGAGTAAAGTGTCTTGGTTATGCAAATCTAGTCCTAGTAAAAGAGCTCTTCTTCTAAATTCTTGGGTATACGCTTGAACATTTTTTATTTTCAATTATTTAAAATTTTTCCAGTCCATTATGACTTTCTGCATGTGAGCTAATGGATAAAAGTATTATTTTATTGCAGAAATGAAATCATACCATGATAAGATAATCTTACCATATTTTTTGATCTCCTCCTTTGTCTTGGCTTCCCACCAAAAAAGAGCTACACCTTCCATTCTCAATGAAGCTAGCTAAATTTTGGTTTCGTCATCATGAAAATTTTGAATTCTCAAATAGGCCTCTAATTTCCTAATCCAATTATCTAGCTTTTCTGCATTAACTTCACCATCAAACTTTGACAATTCAAACTTAACATCAAGTTTAAGAAAAGGACTTTTACCCGTGTTCTTTACTTTGTGAGAATGATGTATTGAAGATGATGTAGAGGTTGATGAAGATGAATATGAGGGTGATGATGGTGAATTCCCACTGTCTCCATTTCCTCCATTACCCTTCTTGGATTTATCCTCATCATTATGGCCTCCTGACGATCCTTCTCCTTCCTTGTGAAGTTTGGATCCTTCTCCTTCTAGTCTTTCATTTCTTTCTTGATAAATAACTCTCACCATTTCAGTCAAGTCAAGGAATTCTTTTCTGATTACTCTTTCTTCCTCTTTGGGATCAACTTCTTCATGAATTTCTCCTTCCCTTGAAGACATGCTTATGGCTTCATTTGCTTCTCTTTGAGGTGAAATTGAAGGTGGTGATAATGGCACTCTTTCCCTCCTTGGCTGAGGATTACTTATAGTCTTCACCAATTGACCTTCTCCTCTCTTAAGCTTCAGCCTAGTAACTTAGTAAGCATGAAAACTCACAACAATTGCTACCCTAAGATGGCTCTGCACAATGTGCAAGGGTTGTTATGTAAACTTTTAAACAAATCCTTTTGCACAAATTTTAAATAGAGAAAATACTATAGCTTAACCTAATGCTCAACCTGAGCTCTGATACCAACTTGATCTGAATGGAATGTATTAGTTTTACTGTGCTAAGTATCCAAACATTAATTAAAATTCGTGCATAAGGTTCTCTAAAAATTGCAGGTGAAACAAATGGTTTTAACTTAGTTAAACAGATTTTGTGTGAGGTTAAAGCATGTAAATTTCTTATAAAACACTCTACATTAGTAAATAACAGAGAATTAAACATCACATGTAATAGTACTCAACAAATTTGATGAAGCAGTTCACCCCTCCTGGGCTACATCTGCTGGTCCAGCTCCCAATGGCATGTCCCTCATATCTTATTGCTAAAAAATGGTAGGTACATGTGAATAAAAGACTCAAATGGCTATTCTCTCTATAAATATAGCTTCAGAATGCTTGAATTAGTCAGGAATGATTATTAATTTGCAGAAAATAGAGAATGGATGCTCAATACACTGGAAACACTCCAATGGCCCTAGTGTCTCCTTGAACTCTCCCGAAGCTAAAACTATACGAGATGACCTTTGATGGCTCTAAAACCTATGCTAATGTGTTCAAAATGTCGATAATACCAAAAATTGACTATCCATGCATCAAAATTGGTCGAAAATCCGAGTTATGGCCAAAATAAGAATTTGTGCAGTGTCCCTTAAAAAACTCCTCCAAAACTAGAGGAACTCCTGTTTACATGTCCAAAATAGCATAATCCGCCGAAATTTGGGGGTCCCACCAGCTAAACTACTAGAGGACTGTTGGTTAATTTTAATGCTAGTGGCATGGTCACATATGACACCTCCGTGGATTAACCACTGGATAAATCGGGCAGATAACATTGTAATGAATGTTGCCTTCTACATGTGACCACATCCGCGTATAAATCGTCGTGTTTTGCTGACCGTGGTTTTGGATGTAGTACTTGGTTCCGAGTGGAAGGTCTAATGGAATGTGGGGGCTAGCCCCCTTTTGCTGCCAACACAAATCATTTTAAACTTTATAATAAAGTGTTGCCACCATATACTTAAGAACTAACGTGTGGTGTGGCGGTCAGGTATGTGCACGCGGGCAGGCAGGTCTTGCGTTTGATTTCGTGGAACTCCAAAATATTTTGCATGACCAATTCTCCTCCAGCCCAGGGCCACGTGGAAGCCTCCGTGTAGGCCACATGGCACCCTCTGATAGGCCAATAAAACCATATAATAAAAAAAAATTCAAATATATATATATATTGAAATTTTTTTAGACAAAGTCTAATTTGGTTCAAATTGTCCTTTTTTGGAGTTTATTGGGCTTTTCAAACCTTCATAACTTCTGCATACGACCTCTGTTTTTCGAACTGTTCACAACGCCACAATCGAAGCGATGAGACCTTTCCGGTCACTCAAATTTCAAACATTTTTGAGCACTTTAATTTTTGAGCATTTTTGAACTATGGAAATGATCTCCTAATCAGTCATCCCTCTCTAATTTTTAAAAAATGACTATATGTTTCATAGTGCACCCTATGTAACATAATGCATTAGGGCTACCTGAGTACTTCAACACTAATATATTATCACACTTTGATTCTATCCATTCTGTTCATCGTTTCTCCTGGTGTAATATAACACATTGACACACATGTTCCTAATAGCAACGTTAAATTAGTGTGGTGTGCTTAGCCTTAAAAATAACACCGTCCTAATTTAAAATTATTTAAAAAAAATAATTTTCCATGATAGTGTTGAACAATGAAAAACCCAGTGTGTTTAATATTATAAACACACTAATGCCTTTATTCAGATAAACACACCAGTTACTAGAGCTATTTTTGGCTGAAAATGATTTTATTTATTTGTAAAATATATCTAATGGATTCTATGTTGAATGGTATAGATTTTATATTAATAAAAAATGTCTAAGAAGGTCTCAAGTAATAAAAAAATTGATCGACACAATGACAACACAACAAAAAAATCAGAGCATGCAAGTTCTTTGTAAATTCTTCACAATATTAATATGTTTTAACTATATGTAAGTTTAACTGATATGTATTAGTTAGTGTGTGTCATGTAGAGCCAGAAAAAGAATGAGGTTGATAAGATTATTTCTAATTTAATTGGATAAGAGCATAAAACCCTGATAGAAAAATTAGATAATGATGAATCAGGTGAATGAAAAGATTCTATTCAATATGATTTTTTTTTTGAATTTTCATTAATAATATACTTAAGAATATTAGATAAAATGTTTCAAACAATCTATCAATTCATATATGTTTAATGTTCTATAGGGAGTAACAATGAAGGAAAATATCAACGTCTTTCTAAGAAAAGAAATTTTTTTGAACATGTAAATGCTGATGAATTGGTCCTTAGCTAATATGGAGTCGTGCTGGAGGTTAATGAAATGGGGGAATTTTTTTATAGAACTATGAAGGATCTATTGGAATGAATGTATATATGTACTTTCCACTTACAATACAAAAAAGAATGCAATGATTCTAAGAACGAAATTATATCTAACCTACAAGAAGCGTTTCCAGAGCAATATTCAATGAGACATGTTAGATTTGCAGAAAAAAATACAACAAAGAAAAAGAATAATTCAAAAGGTAATATTCCTAATTATATAAAATGATTTTCTAGAATTATATGTATATGGTACTACAAACTGTTAATTTATTAATATCGATTTTTGTTATATTTAGTTTTCATATATCATTATAAAAACAATTTATTACTTTTTTCACCAAGATTATGAAATCACAAAATATCAACACGCTGATATACAAATAATGCTAGTAGGAATGTCCAAAAAAGTGTATGAGGAGATGATCAAAGAAATTGACATAATTACATCACAGGAGGAGCCATCTCAGCAAAAATGTGCTTCAAATGTATGTAATCATGATTGACTTTCTGCATATAAAAATTAATTTAGCATTAAATATTAATTTTCAAGTATTTTCTTGTAGAAAAGAAAACAAGATGGAACTCACTCAGTACATAAAACAAGACGACAAGTAAGAAAAGGGTTGACTTCAAAGTTTGTGAGTAATTGTTAATATTTCCTTATAACAACTCAAGGTTTCATTTTTGTATATTTTAAGTTGTTTTATAGCAACCATCCTTGAATGTCTTCAAATAGGTGTGAACATACAAAGAAGAGCCATTGAATGAATTGATTGACATTGGGTTAAATAATAGTTGTGAGTATATGTTGGCATATAAAAAATTAATTGTGGAATTTGAAAGTATCTATGTTGTTTTAATTCTCTGAGTTTATAATTAATAGAACAAAAAAAAATCCTTTATATTAAATATATGATTTATTATGGGGTATAAAACTTGTAGGAAACAAGTTATGGAACTACACCAACAGAATATTTGTTGAAATAAGGCATGAGATTTTGTTTTGAAAGAATGTATATAATTCACGAGTCACTTCTTTCTATGTTACATTGTTTTTCGATTTACATTGATGTATATTATTTATTTCAAATTTCATTATTCTCACCAATGTAGATACACTAATTACACTCTATTTTTTTATGTTTGTAGATGGAACAAGATCAAGAAGATGAAAACAAATGATGCAATCAACAAACATTCCTCCAAATAACCCAATCCATGGAATTAACTCGAGCACTGACAACAGTTTCAATGAAGAATGATGATCTATTTGGGTATCAATGCAACTTGTTCTATTTTTTGAAGTAATTGTCTATGAAAATCAGACATTTTGTTTAATGTAATCATGGACATAGTGTCCCAATTGAAAGAGAAGGGTTTACCAATAACAATCCCATTTTGTATGACAAAGAGCCTCTTATTGATATATAATAAAATGCATTTTATTTTATTCTATTCTATTATCCAATGTCATTCTAAAATGTTACACCAATGATTAAATATATGGACGATTAAATATTATAATGAAGAGATGCGAAATTTGATAATATGACAAATTAATCCAAACCTCATATATAAATCCAATAACAAAATATTAATTTATATGAATATTGTTATAAAATATATGTTGATTTTTCAATGAATAATGGATTATAAAAAGTACAATAATTTCATTGTCATGGGTCAATGTCTCCAAAAAAGAGAAAATCTCATAAAAAACACCAGAGCATCCATAACATAAAAATGCACCAGTTCTTCACTTTAAATAAAATCACCATGACGTCAAATTTTAGCATAACTGATGCCTTTTAGGAAAATGAAAAGTTGGGGCTTTCATGTATTCAATTACCAGTATTGTTTTTAATTAATTCCCCAGTGCATTGTAACTCTTAACGCACCAGTGCTTTCATAGAAACAACACCCCCCGATTCTACAAATTATTATTTCCATTCCCGGTGCACTATTAAAATTAACAACACCGAACCCTCTATATAAAAAACAAACTAGTGCAGTTATGTCAACAAGACGTGCTAGTGTTGCGTTTTTAAGAGAAATCACCAGAATTGCAATTATTTTTTTCATGCCCTAGAGCCATTCCTTCATCAAAGAAAGACCGTGGAATTTTTTATATAAGCTCCGACACAATATATGTTTCAAGGTCTCATGCTCTTTGAGTTTAACGAAAGAGGATTATTTTTGTTGTAAGCACTGGGGTGGTGTACATTTCATGTTCCAGTTCCCTTTCAATTAAACATCTCGGTGCTTTTAATTATGTATGAAGCCCGATGCATTTCTATAAGTATCGCACTGGGGCTACTTGTTCCATAAAGTGAATAGAAAATAAAAAACATATGCTAAAACCTCTGACCGCCCTAATTTTTTCAGTTATGATGAATTTCTATTATAAGTTCTGCTAAAACATCCGTTCCCACAAATGAATGTTTTAGCGGATGTTTTTTTGACATTTTTTTTCCAATTTTATAACACTAAAAACCTCTATTTTAACCTCCACTAGAAGGTATTTTCCTTGTAGTGAAATTTTTTCTAAAGAAGGGTTTGAATATATAATCATTCAGTTGTGAAATGTTGAAGGTGAATTTGTAAGTCCAAATGGAATAACCAAAAACTCATAATGATTTTCATGTGTTTTAAATGTTGTTTTTGGAATTTTTTCTTTCCTCATTCTGATTTGATGATATCTTAAACAAAAATCCAACTTTGTAAAGAAAATTACTCCATGCAATTCATCTAGTAGTTCATAAATCATAGGAATTGGAAACTTATCTTTGATTTTAATTTTACTTAACTATTTGTAATCTAGACATATACGCCATGAACCATCCTTCTTTATAACCATCACCACTGGTGAATAGAAAACACCCTAGCTAAATTCAATGGTGCTATCCTATAACATTTATTGAACCATATACTCAATCTCACATTTCTATGGATATGGATACCTGCAAGGCATAATTTTAGTTTGTACATTTCTATATTCCAATTAATAGCACGTCCATGATCTTGGGCAAGATCAAGACCCTTAAGCATCTCTCCAAATTCCTTGGAATGATTATTGATAAAATTTTGTAGTTTCATTAGAGTAGGGGATATATATTTTTGAACATATAATGAACACACTTATGCAAATTAAGATACCTTAGTATGTTTTTTTGTCAATTTTTTCATGCTATTAGAGCTTATCACTTTACTAGGTTCCCCTTGGATACCTCTAAGCTCAATTCCCTTTCCTTCCAAGGAAAATGTTATGAAAAGTTATTGAAAATTAAGGGCCATTGTTCCTGGTGATTGTAACCATTGGACGCATAATAGAACACCAACACCACCAATTTAGATTGAAATCGTGGGACTATTCGACAAATACTCCCCCATATTTAGTTTAATGATATGGCACTTCCTTGAAAAATTTATGTTCCCTCCATTTGCAATTATTACTTGAAAATTTGGTGCTAGATATACAAAGAAATTCATAATTTTTTCCAATTTGTAATTGATGAAGTTATGGGTACTACCTGAATCAATCAATATTTTTACCTTTTTATTTTTGATATATCCCTCTATCTTGAGGGTTTGTGGAGTACTCATTATGACCAATGCATATGTTCCTATTGTACTTGTTGTCACAATTGAAATATAGTCCCCTTCCTCTTCTTTCATCCATTTACTGAGTAGTTAACCTTGTTAGTTCGAGCGAGGGAGCATGATTTTCTCTATAGTTATTAATGCCTATTTTTATAACGACCATATTTTTACTTTCCCCTTTCCTTTCCATACTGAAAGCATGCTCTATAGATTTAGGTTTGATGTACCTCATGTTGGAATTAGGGGATTTTTGAGGTATAAAATCCTCTTAAGAAAAATAATAAAGTAATGGTTAAAATAATAAAATAAGAGATGCATTTTTAAAGGAAAATAAAAAAGATACTTTTTTTTTTAAATTATATTTTCAACTTATCTCCTTATAGGTTTACTCAAATGTAGAGTGCAGACATATGTTGGATGTAAAATTAAATTACACATCCAAAGAGTACCCAATATGCATACTTTGAGTGGAACCACATCGAAAAAAATAAAAATAAATGAAACTAACATGTTTCTAAGCCCCTCTACATAATGTCCCTATTTGGCCATATGCTATTCCTAGGTACCAAGTTTCATTAACAAATCCATGTATTAATGAATTAATACAAACCTATATTCAATTCTTAGGTTTGATATGTCCCATCATTCAACTATTTCCCAATTGCATACTAGTTTTGTCTTTGGCTTGTGTCCACAACTATGCCAACCCTTAATCCCAAGCTTTCTACTCATGCCTGGTTTGAATGCATGGTGGTAGGTCCTAGAAATGTTCCTCCCATAACACTTGGATTTTCAAAACTCAAAATTCCCGTGGAATGGATATATATATATATATATATAAGTAAAAAATATCTTCTTAAAATGGAATCAAGAAAAATGCAATTTTGTTATACAACCAATGGTCCAATAATTATATTGCGACCTAATTCTTCTTAAATTAAAGGACATGATCTTGATTTATTACAGTTAGGTCATTTTCAATCCAACATATCCTCACTTACAATTGGTACATCCAATTCTATCCTTGACCTACATACACATATATAGACACATATATTGGTTACCTCTTCTACCAGTAAATATTGTTTAGACACATCCCTAGCCTTAAAAGGATATATTCCAAAGAATAGTTTTGAAGTAATAGAACCAAACCCTTCGACATCTGATGGACATCATGGGAAACATTCATATTGTTATGAATGCATTCAAATAACAATTCCTATAAGGGATATAAGCATGATGTGTAGTTCCCTTCCCAGAGAAAAGGAAGATGAGAAAATATTATATTTTCAAGAAAAAATCCTTGGACTAGGAAATTATACTCACAAATTTAAAGATGGGTTATTGCTATCAAATCTTGAATTTTTGTAATATGGAAAACCCACAAAATTGGAAGCTTCTGAAAGTGTCAAGCTGAAAATTATAACAATTATCAGTCTTTCTATCTTTCTCGGGATATTAATGATCTTTCCTAATGTGTCAAAAATAAAAAATAACATTTGTCCCAATTACATCCTCTTATGAACAACATAGAAGAAATATATAAACAACATAATTAAAGTATCAAGGATATATAAAATAAGTTGTTTATTATTCTAACATCTCTCACTTATTTAAAAAAGGATTTACCCTCTTCTACTGAGCCAACGTCTCCTCCATATTATAGTGAATATGAAGAACAAACCTTCAAACTTCATTATCCATCTAGCTCAAAGAATTTAGTCATAAAATATCCAAGTTATCACCAAGAACAAACATAAAAAATAAAAAAAATGAAATTATATTAGCTAGAGAAAAGTTTTTTCTTTTGGAATCTATAATATCTTAGTTCAATATGGTTGAGCCTATCAATATTGAGGGAGATACCTCTAAAAAACGAGAATATACTAGATTTGAAAATTTTTATGTTAAGATTCCTAGAACAACAAGACAAGATAAAGTAGATGAATCATTTGAATCTATCTGAGACAAAATGGTATAAACCAAAATTTGGATCTAGTTCTAATTAATATCCCTATGATCCTACCAATACATATAAAAATCCTACATGGAGTAGAGAAAACCAAGGTATTTCATCCATCATCAATTTGAATTGAAAGTCTAAATATGAATTTTTGATAATTATCCAAATATTAAATGCTTGGTCTATCACACAAAAGGACCAATATAAAAACACAATATCATGGAAATAATGGTATCTTAGAATTACACAGGGATTTACTAGAGTATTCCTAATGTTGTGGGATAGCCTCCACTATGAAGATAAAATAGGCATAATGGAGTATGAAAAACCAGTGGAGGAATTGATAAAGCTTTTATAAAAGAATTCAATGGTATTACAACTCCTCCAAATGATCACTTTTCTCAGTTGTTTATGTCACAACGAATTTTTAACATAAAGCAATTACTTGAATTTTATTGTGCAATGCAAAGTCTCCTTTATGAAACTCCCATTCCTAAAAATATTGCTTATATTTGGCATTATCTAGAAACCATGCCTGGAATAATTCTTTATCTTGTTTGAGAAAATATGGAATTGAAGAAGATGAATATTGAAATTATATCTCTCGCAAGCCTTGAGGATGAGAGTATTATTTCCCTCCAGAAAGATTTCTTACGTCTCAATTTATAAAATAATGTCAAGAAACATTTTGTCTTTAAAACAAAAAGTTGTGACATTTATGTAGAAACATATCACTTTAGATGCAACAAAAACATGAAATAAATATGTTTGATGTAAAGCTCAAATTTATTCATGTACAAAATTTAAATATACTAGGAAAGGGTTTTATTTTAAGAAAATAGAAAGTTTACTAAAGGAGGCCCTACTAAGCCTAAGAATTTGTTTAAAAATGATAGACTCCTTCTAAGTCTTTTATATGCTATATTTGTAAGAAAAAAGGACATTGGGCCAATACATGTCCACATAATCTAAAACAAAATATAAACACAAGTTAATGGATAAGTATAATGCATCCTATGAGCCTGAGGAATAAGAAAAGGTCTCTCATTATAGCTCATATGGTGAATATTTTTCAATTAATATGTCATCTTCAAATTCTGAGACTGCACATATCTAGCACAAGATGGCTTAAAAATCTATTTATGATGATTTAGATTCTTGTACAAAATAATATATTATTTCTGATAGTTTTATATATCAATACTTTTTCTCTCAATCATTCTCTTCAAAAATTGAAACAACTCCAAGCCTCACTAACTCCTGGTGAACTTATTCTTCATTGTTATCATTGGGGGAATTTTGAGGTCAAAATTGGGCCTCAACAAAAAAAATCTACTAACAAAATAACTTTAAAAGAACCAATAGGATTCAAGATGATGATGGCATCCTTAGGGGATACAATTTTGGAGGGAAAAGAAGAAAACTACTTCATCTCCTAGTAGGTTTACTCAAATTTCAAGAGTAGACACCCATTGGATAAATAATTAAATTCTACATCTAACGAGTACCCAATTTGCATACTTACGAGTAGAACCACATTGAAAAAAATTCAAAATACATGAAAAAAACGTGTTGAACACATTTTTCATGTATTTTCAATGTTGGTCTACTAAGAAGTATGCATAGTGGGTACTTTTTAGACGTGGAATTTAATTTTTCATCCAACGGGTGTCTACATTTGACATTTGAGTAAGATTACAAGGATATAAGTCGAAAATACAATAAAAAAGTAGTTTCCTTCTTTTTCTTTAAAATTCATTACTATTATTTTATTATTTTCCTTAGGAGGCCCATTTTAGACCTCAAAATTCCCTTAAAACATGACCATATTACTCATGTTCAAGATCAAATTTACAATCTACAATAGCTTAGCATGGTGGATTTGTATGATAATTACATGCCACCAGAAGAACCATCCACCAGGATAAACCAACCAAATCAATCATCTATCAAGTATCATCAACCTTCTCCTAAATTTTTAAATGAAGAATGGAAAAATGAGACTCTTGAAGAATCACTATAATTACACATAATACAAAGAGAAAATGCTCTCAAGAAAAAGCATAAAACAATAGTTGAAATAGTAGTTTCTGCTAAGGTTGTGTTGATGATGTTGGATACTGCCAACATACAAGGGATCTCCATGATATGAGGTCCCAATTAGAATTTACATTGTTTGATGTAGGAGTACTATCTGAAATATGACCCGAATATCATTTACTTAAATATATCCCTTGGCTTCTATAGATAGTACACGATAGAAGTGCACATGTGTTTTTGAATGAGAAATAAAGTGTGCCTTATGAATGTTCAAATGTAGATGTATCAAGGTTCTTTTACTGTAGAGGGGAAATAAATTGAGACTCTAAGATAGAAGTTATAGTGATACCCTAATGGAGACACACACACACATGAGAAAGGCTCGTCTAACATCAAGCGAAATAGTCACATAGGTGCGAGGATCGTTAAAAACATTACAACACATTTCCAGCCAGTTAGCCACCAAAGTCACCGAATTAGTTCAATTATTTTAGTACATGTGAAAGCAAACATGAATCATAAACATTCAAATAATAGTCTTAAAATATCCACAATCCATGTATGAATATGTGTTGGACGAAAGGCTTCAAGTATTAAGAAAAAATTCCAAGATACATAAGTACAATGAATATCACTACCTCCAATAGTGGAGCATTAGAGCCACTAATTTCTCCCCAAAGTACTAACTCTATCTCTCTAATGCAATGTGGGATAAGCGAAGGTTAAAATTCCTTTGCATGAGTAATGAGGATCCTTTTAGAACTTGAGGCAAGACCTTTCATCTCCTCATGACTTTTCACTTTCCAACTCCTAATGAAAGTTGGAGTGCTACAACCTTTGGACTTCCAAATGACTTTTGGAATTACATATGACTCTTGGTATTACATGTCTCTTGGACTTCAATGGCTCTTTTTTCCATACATAACTCTTGAAATTCCACTTATTTCTATTTAAAATGATTAAATCATTACATCATAAATTCCATATCATCATGTGATGGGACATGACCATTCACTTTTATTGATGACTGGGACTTATAGTAATTGATGACATGGATTTTATTCAGTAGGTGACATGGTCACCACTCATGTATTTGTTCTAAATTTAGATTTCGATCATTGATGTCTTCACCCTTCAAAGGGTCTTTGATCTTATGGATTCTTTAGGGTGCTTTTCTCATCAATACTTCAATGTGTTCTTTTTTCTTCGTGGTTTCCTTGTTTTCTTTATTTTCTCGATATTGTTCATGCAGGCTTATCACATTGTTCTTTAGACACCTATAGCTGAAATCACTCATGAGAAGAAATCATCAACATGAAATATGATATTATAACATGTTTCACACATATTTTATTCTCATTCCTTAACAGTGCATTTGGAAGGAGAAAGGAGAGCTTTTGGCCACAAGGCCTCACTTAGAAAGGCTGAAGGGATGAAGGGGAGAGGCTTTAATACTTTATAATGTGCTATTGTGCTCAAGAGAAAGAGAAACTCATGGGAGGGTGCATAACACATGTACAAAGGGTGAAGGAGAAGGCTTTGAGCTTCCCAAGTGTGTTGTGCACTCAAGGGAGACAAAGAGGGAACATGGCACAAAGATGAAGGATGAAGGTAGAGGCTTCAAGGCTTCAGGGTGTACCCATGTGCTCAAGATCATGAGAAGAAACCGTCAACCTGGAAATATGATATTCTAACATGTTTCACGTATATTTTATGCTCATTCCTTAACAGTGCATTTGGAAGGAGCAAGGAGAGCTTTTGGGCACAAGGCCTCGCTTAGAAAGGATGAAGGGCTGAAGGGAAGAGGCTTTACTACTTTAGAATGTGCTCAAGAGAAAGAGAAACTCATGGGAGGGTGCAGAACACATGTACAAAGGGTGAAGGAGAAGAATTTGAGCTTCCCAAGAGTGTTGTGCACTCAAGGGAGACAAAGAGGGAACATGGCACAAAGATGAAGGATGAAGGCAGAGGCTTCAAGGCTTCAGGGTGTACCCATGTCTGCATTGTTGAAGGGTGAAGGATGAGGCTTTAAGGTTTCAGGGTGCACTAATGCACTTAAAGGACCAAGGAGGGAAGAGTATGCATTGTTGAAGGTTGAAGGAGTTAAGCTTATGGTCTTTGAGATGCACTGTTCCACTCAAGGAGGTCACACTTATTCGAGTCAAAGGACTACACTGAAAGGAAGTCTTAGTCTCTCAAGGGAAAATTTCAAAACAAGGATGAAAAAAATTATTAAGTAGTGCACTTTTCACTCTTGGAGGGCATAGGGCGCACTTCTAAACAACAAAGTGTTCCTGATCAAGGCTTAAGGGTGCACTCATGCACTCTGTTAGGTCCTCATATTACTAGTGTAGTCCCTTATTTTTATTAGTGTAGCCCCATTATTGTTATTGTTGTACCCTTGTAACCCCCATATTGTTATTATTGTTCTCTTACATTATTATTGTTAGGTTGGATAGGATTATATTGTGACCCCGTGGACTCCTATATATAGAAGGAGATTCTGTCATTTGTATCATCCAAGAATTGTTCATTTATGTAATGTATTGGAGATTTCTCCCTCAAAGTAGCTGATTTATAAGGCATTGATCTCTCTTTTCTTCTATTTTTGGAGCTGGTTTCATAAATTTAGTATCAGAGCTTTGGATTCTAGGGTTTCGCTACTCCAAAAAAGTCATCATGGAATTTTAGCTATAACATTTTTTCTACAAAGGTTCAGAAGCTGAAATTTCTACAGAGTGAAGCCAAAATATTGAGGAGCTTCCTTTAAAAATTTTAGACCTTGGTTCGCAATATTTTCAGAGATATGATTTGTGGAATTTAGGGTTTGTTCAGGCTCCCAAATTTCATCTCAAAGAGGTGACCTTGGGAAAATTGTCATAACTCTCTCTCTGCACATCGGATTGGAATTATGTAAAAAGTGACTACAAGATCATGGAATTGAGTTTCATGTTTATCAATTTCAGAGTTGAAGGAGGGAAAAATGAGACATGGCACACTATATAAGTGCGCTTTACTAAACTAGTCCATAATTAGGTCATTGTGGGAGATTCGACATAAGTTTGTCTTGAAGTATCCAAATCAGGTCAGACCTGTGGAATTTGAAATATGATTTAGAGGCATACTACAGGATCTAATTTTAGATATTTAAGATCTGAAATTACAGAGATAATTTAGTTTCAATATCAAGCTCCTCAAAAGAAAGAAAAAGGTGTGTATTTTTTTTCAAATTGCATAAGTCTTGTTTGAAAAATCAGTTTTAAGTGATTCCAAGGGAATATTGAGCATAGATATTAGTATTGGGTTCTAAAATTCCCCCCTAAAATAATTCAACACCCATTAATCGATTATAATACTCTACTATTACTCATGAAGATGAAGAATTGCAACATGATCTATCAAAATTACAAGAGCAAGTGCATCAAATTTCACTCTCACAAAGAGAAAAAAGTAATGTAATAAAAGTTTTGAAGAAAGACATGGAAGCGAATATGGATGGTTTGAAGAATAATATAGATGGTTTGAAGAAATGCATGGAAGCTAAGATGGATGGGATGGAAGCTGACATGGAAGCTAAGATGGATGACATGGAAGAAAAAATGAAAGACAACATGGAAAACATGAAGAATGATCTAAAGGCAGACATGGAAGGTTTGAGAAAGTTGATAAAAGAAATGTTTCCTAATGGAAAAAAGGTAGTAGAGGAAAATAATTATGAGAACAAAATAAATGTTAATCATGATTTCATAAACTCTAATTTTGGATGGAAGAACCGCCATATTCCAAAGATGGATATGAGGAAGTTTGATGGCAAGCATCTTGTAACATGGATACTATAGATGGAGAAATTTTTTGATCTCAATAATGTGAAAAGCACACAAAAGGTATGAATTTCAACTTTACATTTGCAAAAAAATACTTTTGTATGGTATCGATGGCTTTGCTCCCGTAAAAAAATTCTCACTTGGTTAATTTTTACGGAGGAAATGATAGCACATTTGAGGATACAAAGAACAACACCTTCTTTAGCCAATTGATAAATCTCAAACAAAAGGGTTCACTGGTTGAGCACATTGAGGAACTCCAAAAATTGAATATAAGGGTAATTGATATTCTAGAGGAACACAGGATTGATGTCTTCATAGGGACTTTAAAGGATAACATCCAACATGAATTTCGTGTTTGGGAACTTGATTCATTGGAGAAGGCATTCAGGTTGGCAAGAAAAATTGAATTTAAAATTATGGCGACAAGGAAGCCTACCACTCACATCTATAAATATGGAAGTGTTGCTACTCCTATACTTCCACAACCTACAAGGTTGACACCACAACAATTGGAAGAAAAAGGAGCAAAAGGGCTTTGCTATAGTTGTGATAGCAAATTCACTAAAGGTCATAAGTGTGATGAGAATAAATTATTTTACATAGATTTTGAAGAGGAGGAAGAAAATGAACAAGAAATTTCAAAATAAGAGGATATACACGAGGAACCCACCCTAGAAGAATAAGAAATGAGTCTGACCATATCATGTAATGCACTGGCAAGAATTACCACTCCTCAAACTCTCAAGATAGAAGGACATATCAAGAAGAAAAAGGTAATAGTGTTGATTGATTCGGGTAGTACCCATAATTTTATTCATTGTAAGGTAGCCAAGAAATTGAATTGTTTCCTATACCCAGCACCAGAATGTCAAGTGATGGTTGCAAATGGAGGAACTATAAATTGCTCTGGAAAATGCCATAATATCAAGTTAACCATGGGGGAATATGTATTGACTAGTCCAATGCTTGCCATTCCTATGGGAGGTGCTGATGTTGTACTAGGAGTACAATGGTTACAATCTTTGGAGACGGTAGCTTTTAATTTTCAAGAACTTTTCTTGAAATTTTTTTCAGAAGGAAAGGAAGTCGAATTACGGGGTATTGCGGGGAAGCCAGGAAGGATAATAAGCTCTAATGTCATGACAAAGCTTCTAAAGAAAGAACAGCGAGGCGTAATTGCACAATTATGATCACTAGAAGTTCCAACATCAAAATCATCTATTTCTGCAGATCTCCAACAAGTCTTGGACAATCATTCCAAGGTGTTTGAAACTCCCAAAGGACTCCCACCTATTCGTGATCATGATCATGCTTTTCATTTGATTCCAGGAAGTGTTACTCCAAACATCAGGCCTTATAGATATCCTTACTTCCAAAAGAGCGAAATTGAACGTATGATTGCAGAAATGTTAGAGGCGGGTATAATTCAACCTAGTCAAAGTTCTTTTTCTGCTCCTGTAGTATTGGTACACAAGAAGGATGGATCATGGTGAATGTGTCCGGATTATAGGGAGTTCAATAAGCTCACCATTAAAGATAAATTTCCCATTCTTGTGATTGATGAATTATTGGATGAATTACATGGAGCAATTTATTTTACCAAGTTGGATCTTCGTTCAGGATATCATCAAATTAGAATGAAGACTGAAGATATTCTAAAAACAACATTTCAAACTCATGAGGGTCATTATGAATTTTTGGTCATGCCTTTTGGTCTTACCAATGCACCTTCTACATTTCAAGGGTTGATGAATTCCATTTTCAAACCCTTCCTTAGGAAATTTGTGCTAGTATTGTTTGATGACATACTAATCTACAATAGGTCTTAGAAGGATCATGTTCAACATCTTGACAGGGTGCTCAAACTATTGGAGGAGACACAATTATATGAAAAAATATCCAAATTTCTCTTTGGAGTACAAGAGGTGGAATATCTGGGTCATATTGTATCTCATGAGGGTGTTAAGGTAGACCCTAAAAAAATAAAAGCCATTAAGGAAAGGAAAGTCCCCACAACCATAAAGCCGTTGCGAGGATTTCTTGGGTTAACAGGGTATTATCGCAAGTTTGTTAAGAATTATGGGAGAATAGTAGCACCTGTAACAACATTATTGAAGAAATATGCATTTTCATGGACTCCTGAAGCAACTAAGGCCTTTGAACATATTAAGGAGGCAATTTGCATAACACCGGTCTTAGCTATGCGAGACTTCACAAAAACCTTTATTGTTGAATGTGATGCTTCAGGAAATGGAATTGGTGTTGTTTTAATGCAAGAAGGAAGATCCATTGCTTTTGAAATTCGTCCAATAAAAGGAAATTATTTACAGAAAGCTATTTATGAGAAGGAAATGTTGGAAATACTACATGCACTTAAGAAATGGCGACCTTACCTAATGGGAAGGCACTCCAAGGTAAAAAATGATCATGGTAGTCTTAAACACTTTTTGGAACAAATATTATCTTTAGAAGAGCAACAAAAATGGGTCACAAAGAAGTTGGGTTATGACTTTGAAATCATCTACAAAAAAGGGAAGCTAAATGTGTTGTAGATGCACTCTCAAGAAAGGATGAAGAGGTGGAAGCATTGCTTTGTGCAATTTCTATTATCCAACCAGATTGGATAACCAAAACAAGGGGTGAATGGAAGAAGGACGAAGAAGTGTGGACACTCATTCAAAAGTTGTAGCAAGATCCTAGTACATCTGATACATTTAGTTGGTAAAATGATTCCTTATGGTACAAAGATCGCTTATATCTTTGTAAGAATTCCCAACTAAAAAAAAAGATTATTTTGGAATTGCACACTTCTACTTTAGGAGGACACTCATGATTTTTAAAAACTTCTCACATCGTGAAGAAATAATTTTTTTGGGATGGCCTTAAGTCTGATATTCCAAAGTTTGTGGCAGAATGTTTGGTTTGCTAGCAAAATAAATTTGAGACAATTAAGACCCTAGGTATTCTACAACCTTTATCTCTTCCAAGTCAACGTTGGGAGGAGATTTAAATGGATTTTATCATAGGTTTACCTAAGTCCAAAGGAAAGAGTGTCATCACGGTGGTAGTTGATAGACTTACCAATTATGCACACTTTTGTGCATTATCTCACCCATTTAAAGCAAGTACAGTTGCTACTGCATTTATGGAAACAATTAAAAAGCTACATGGAAACCCAATGATTATGGTAAGCGACAGAGATCCCATTTTTATTGTAAATTTTTTGACGGAATTATTTTCTTGTTTGGGTACTCAACTAGCTCATAGCTCATCTTATCATTCTCAATCTGATGGTCAAAATGAGATAGTGAAAAAATGTTTGGAATTTTATCTTCATTGTTTTGTATCTGATAAACAAACACAATCGGTCAAGTGGTTACCTCTAGGTGAATGATGGTATAACACTTCCTTCCATACTGCGGCCAAAATGACCCCATTTATGGTACTTTATGGATATCATCCACCGTCCATCACATCATCTTTAAGAGAAAATTCTAAGGTGCAAGAAGTGGAAGATCACATTGAGCATCAACAACAAGTTCTCCAACTCTTAAAGGATAACCTAAATTTGACACAAATCGAATGAAACAATAGGCATATCAACATCGCAACGAGAGAAGTTTTGATGTAGGAGATTGGGTATTTTTACGGGTACAACTAGTTACCATACAAACAAATGTCCCTCAAGCAAGCTAAGAAGGATAATAAATTATTGCCAAAATACTATGGTCCTTACAAGGTGTTGAAAAATATTGGTACTATGGCATAAAAATTGGAGCTTCCTGCTTTTTCGCGAGTGCATCTAGTTTTCCATGTTTCATCCTTAAAGAAGGTTATAGGTGACAAACTTCAAGTTCAAACAATATTTCCAAAACTTGATGAGGAAGGAAAAATCATATTGGAACCTCAAACAGTCATGGAAACAAGAACTTGATAGCTACGAAATCGATCAATTTCAGAGTATCTCATCAAGTGGAAGAACTTATCCACTGAAGATTCTATATGGGAGGATGAGAATTTTATACTAAAGCATCCAGAGCTACTCAATTGTTGAGGAAAACACTTTTTTGAAGGAGAGGGGCATGTTAGGTCCTCATATTACTAGTGTAGTTCCTTATTGTTATTAGTGTAGCCCCCTTATTGTTATTGTTGTACCCCTGTAACCCCCATATTGTTATTATTGTTCCCTTACATTATTATTGTTAGGTCGGCTAGGACTATATTGTGACCCCATGGACTCCTATATATAGAAGGAGGTTTTGTCATTTGTGTCATCCAAGAATTGTTCATTTACGTAATGTATTTGAGGTTGCCCCCTCGAAGTGGCTGATTTCTGAGGCGTTGATCTCTCTTTTCTTCTATTTTTGGAGCTAGTTTCATAACACACTCCTTTCCTTAATGGGTTCACTTTGCAACAAAAAAATTTCTAAGTCTAGAATAACATGGGAATAACATGATGATTTTAGACATAAAACCATGTGCGACACATACCAAATCATTGAGAAAACTAAGAAAAGCTTTAACAAGTATAAGCATACATAAAAATTCCACTTTACATACATTCCCCAAGTATGAAAGATTGAGTGTGTGCGATTAGGACCCAAAAGTGTCATTTTACAACCACCAAAGGTGTTTCGACCATGATATGCAGTAAAGATATTCCAATCAATGTGATGACACATAATGATGAGCAAGAACACTTGAAACACATTGAGTGACCTGAAACACCACTTGACGACCAAAGAAACACTATATACGATGGTGAAGTAGGCTCCAAAATATGAATGTAGTGAAATTTTTGGAGTGTATTATAGTAACAACAACAAACTGATATAACATAATTAAATAAATTAGGAGCTTAGTTCACAAAAGTAATTTATAGCTATATTGATAATTAACCCGATGAAGTTATTGTGTTATGACCTTTGGTTTAAATAATACTCCATCGAAGTTATAGAAAAGGATGGAGGATATATTTAGAGATCTTGATTTTGTTGCTATATATATATATACACATATACATATACATATACATATACATACATACATATATATATATATCTCTGTGTGTGTGTGTTTGTGTGTGTGTGTGTATATGTACATATATATATCTATATATAGACACACACACACACACACACACACACACACGGATATATATATATATATATATATATATATATATATATATATATGTATATGTATATGTATATGTATATGTATATGTATATGTATATGTATATGTATATGTATGTATACAGATACATATATATATATCTATATATATATATATATATATATATATATATATATATATATATATATATACATATATATATATATATACATATATATATATATATACATATATATATATATATATACATATATATATATATATATATATATGTGTATATATATACATATACATATACATATACATATACATATACATATACATATACATATATATATATATGTTGCTATGTTCAAAAGATATAAGAGAACACATGCAACATTTGACAGTTGTACATAACAAAATTTACATTCATGATTTAATATTCTCTAAAGTAGATGTTATGTTTGTTATAAGCCAAACTTAGATTGGGTATCTTGGTCTCATTATGACATAGGGGAAGGTTTAATTACAAGATCATGTATTCAAGACTTTATAATATTTTATTTTTGAAATTAAGGATAAAATACAATTACAGAGATCCATTGGTTGTCTAAACTATATTAGACAATTCTATTAAAAATCAAGCAATGGATGTTAGATGTCTTGAGAAAAGGTTAAAACCAAGTGTTTCTTGGATTGATAAGATGACTAAAGTAGTCCAATTATCAAGAAAAATATCCAAAACCTTCCCAGAATTGCATCTCCCAAATTTAGAGCTCCCCATCATTATAGAAAGTGATGTTTCAAATGGGGTATGGGTGGGTGTACTTCTCCAGAAACATACCAAATGCGAATAAATTTTTATGTACACCTCAGGAACATTCAAAGATGCATAAAATTTATATCCCTCATATCATAAATAATTTTTTTTACTCAAGAATGGTACTAAACATTTCTGATTATTCTTAAAATCAATGCAATTTATTGTAAGAATGGACTTAAATCATATGAAGTGAATATTAACTAATCACATATTGTTATAGCAAGGGAATCATCGAGTTTTAAGATCAATTTTATGGCTTCATGTTTATGAATTTGACATTGAATACAAATTAGTAAAATAAAATTGTCTTTTTTAGCTTCATATCGATAAGGAAGAAAGCTCTATGATATAAAAGTCCTAACTCAGGAAGATTGGGTTACAAGTCCTCCTCCACCTTCTCCTTCAATATTTAGATGGGTCCTAGTCTGTAATTATTGTACATATTTTTTATGTTGTTCTTATTTCATCCCAACATTATATATAATTTGTTATCACTTTGTAAATTCCCTAGGTTGAGGAGAGAAATTCCAGAGGTAACCAAAAACCAATTTTAGCACAGAATCTAGTCCTCTAGCCTTGGAGAGGGCTCTCTCTCTTGGATTTCTTAAAATTATCTGATATTAGGCTAGGTATGATGGTTAATAAGGTCTGATTTTCAAAGGTATTTTGATGAGAAAAGAGTTAGATCCATTGATCATGGATTCATGTTAAATCATTTTTTTGTCCAGCGATCTAAGGAAGAAAGAAAGGGATTCTCCACAGGGGCAAGGTAGGAAGCCTTGGTGGGGGAATTTAGTTTAAATTTTTGTAGAGGTTGAGTGTAGAAATATTAAAGACAACACATAGAGCATCAAACCATATATGAATTCTAAAATATTTCTTTTAAGATGAAAACATTTATAACTTGGAAAAACTAAATGAGAGCACCATTAAGATGAATTCTGAACATATGGTTTTTTCAAGCAATAATATATAAATTTAAGAGATGTAAACACATTATATATCTTACAAGACCAAAGGAGTAAAAAAACACCAAGATTTTTTCATAGGAATCCCTAAAAATCACCTTCTAACTTTCATTCATTCACTGAAAAAGTGATCAGAAAAAAGATACAGTGCACAAAAAGTCTGTTCTTCTCTAATCTAACCAACATAACCCATTACTATATTTTTAATATCTATATGCATCATGAGGTTCGATCTACCACTCTAGGTGGTCGAAATTATTGATCAAAACAAACTTTTAACTAGATAAATAAAATGTTTAGTGCATATACTGAAAAATATGAGTGGTTTTCCTTACAACAAATCTAAGCCTAAAACATCACCAACTTGGGATATTTGAAAATAAACATTAACTACACCACCTAAGAAAATATTCCACCTATCCACATGATCCAAACTACTTCTAGAAACCAAATATTCAAAATATGAAATGAAATGATGGTGATTGTCTAGTTTCACAGTGCATGACCCAGTTTCACAGCGAAATAGGGACTGAATTTCTAGAAAAATAGGGGTCAAAGACTAGGTCATATCTCCTTAATCATAAAAATTGTTACAAAACAAAAGGATTTTTTTGTAGATGAGAGTTTACTTTAGAGAAACCACTCTCAGTTTCCAAAAATTATTTTCCAACTCCTCACAATCTGCACCTAAACATCATAGCTGAAACAAGAAATGACAAAACCTAAAAAATAGGTTGTAAATATGAATTTTAATCTTTCAATATATGACACATGTGCAGAAAATTAAGGAGGTTTCTTTTATTTGTTCCATACATGACAAAAAGTCTTTTTGTTTTTGAAAATTCAGCTCCATTTGGTTGGAAACAACTTTTGACAATGATGGAAAAAACAATCAGTTTCACAACAAATTCTTAGCGAGTCTAATTAGCCCTCCATGTTCTATATGGTTGCACACATCCTATGGAAAAATGGATCAAATGGGTAGGATTAAAATGTATATGTGATGGTTTATAAATATTTAAGTAGTCTCTTTAATGCTTTCATACCTCCTAGATGATTGATTCCCACTTTTGCAGCAACATTGTCACCTTTTGTAGCGCCTTCAAAATTCTGAACATATGATGAATTTATTAAAATATAAATTAATGGAGGCATAATTTAAGTGTTTTGACAACCATATAATTCCATATCATCCATGTAACATAAAAATATCATTGTGAAAGGAATTTGGAATTTGAATTGATGAAAAAAGTAGCGTTGTGTGGATTCGCAGCGCCCCTGCCTCCTTTGTGTAGCACCTTGGGATGACCAAACTAAAGGGTTCTGATGTGAATAAACATGAAATGGGAGATATTGTATGAAATAATATGTTCAAAAGACCTCCCAAAGTGTCATGGATCATAATTGATAGCAATGATTGTGATTTGGAAATAGAAATGTTGAATGCGCATCACCTTGGCAAGTGTAGTGCTTGAGGAAATGAAAAGGACTACCCTTATGACCATTATATTCCTACTGTGATCATGAACTGTCATGAAATGAAATTTAAACTAACTCAAAAAACCTCAAAGTCTGTGCCTAATCCTTTTCATGATTTCTTTGATGTAGACTCGACCTCTAGACTTGGATGATTAACTTATGATGACCAAGGATGGTTACTAACTTATAATGACCATGGATTTTCATGACATGATATTTGTACTCTTAGAAATTTGGACTCTTAGAAAAATAGATAAATTTACATGACATTTAATCTAAACCTAGACCTCTTTAAACAATAATAGTCAGGTCATCATGACTAATATTTACAAATTTACCTCAGATAAATAGAAAGACTAACATGACAAATATTCCTAAACATAGGACCCTAACATACTTCCTTCTTTTATCCTACATAAAATTATCTCCTATTGGAGAAAAATATGGATCATAGGTCCTTAATATAGGTCAATAAGGATAATTTCTAGTCATACCCATAATCCCTACACTGGGTAAATTTTTATTTTTTTATCCTTATCTTAGCTACACAAACTTTTATACATTTTTTCGATATATTATGAAGCATAAGAGTGTCAAAATATTTATGTCCTATGGTGAAATAACAATCCCTATAGTATTTGGAATCATTGGTTTCATATTTTATGTATAAATTTTATCCCGGGGATGAGTCAACAATTTCTCTCACATGCCCCCAAATTATATACCATTTGCATCATTATATGGAGGAAGTAGCTAAGTCATATGCATGGTTCCAGTTCTATATGAAATTAATCACATTTGAATTGTAATTAACTCATGAAGAACCTCCAAGTTTTACTCACTTAAAAATCCATAGTTATTCCTATGGAGAACTATGTGTTCCTGCAGAAGAATTGGTTCCCAATATGTACTTGTCAGCATGTTTCAATATTATTATTATGTTTGCACCATCATTGATCAATAATATCAATGATCTATGAGAATTATTACTTACTCCATCATCATTTGAAAGTGAGAAAGCATGATGGGCCATATTCTATAATACAAGTAAATCTTGCAAATATTAAGTACCATGGGTTGTTTGAAAAATAAAACTCCACTATGTAAATATTCAGTTTTGTGGGTTGTTTGAAAAGAAAAACTCCACTGTGTAAATATTCAGTTTTTGTGGGTTGTCCAATCTTGACAACATACACTATGTATTTTCATTTTCCAAAAGATCCCCTAAAGAGTAAGATGCGAGGATATGTTATACTAGATGTTTTTTTTTTTTCCACTAAGGAAAAGCATCCTCCAAAGTATTTCCAGTGGTTTCATTCACCTTCTCAAGAATTGTATAAATGAGAGAAGAAGTTCCTCATCAAGGCATCATATTCCTGAGAATCTCTTATAGTTAGTGTGTCATTAAGTAAGCTTGGAAAGTGATTTATCTCACCTTGATCCCTTTAAATATAATACTCCATATTTGCAGTAATAAAATATCTGTGTTCCTACTTTTGTGCTATGTCAATTTCTGATAAATTGTATTAAATATTCCAATAAATTCCAAGAAACATGTTTTTTTCATGTAATAATTTTCTTTTTTCAATGTGGGTCAACAAACACATATTTTTCATTCATTTTCAAAAAATTTGGTCTGGGTTTCCTCAAAGGAAGGTATATTGGGTACTCTTTGGATGTGAAATTTAAACCTGCATCCAATGGATGTCTACACTTGACATTTGAGTAATAAAGACATTTTTTTTCATATATTTTCAATTTTTTTTGTTTGGGTCTACTAAAAAGTATGTATTTGGATGTGGAATATATTTATGATCCAATAATCATCTACACTTGACATTAGAGTAATCCTATAAGGAGATAAGCCAAAAACACAATTTAAAAAGTAGTTTACTTCTTTTCCCTCCAAAAATATTTACCCCTAGGAATGATATCACCGCCTTGAATCTTATTGGTTTTTTTAAGTTGATTTTGTTGGCACATTTTTTTGTTTTAAAGCTTATTTTTTTACCTAAAAAAATTTCTAATGATTTTTTCCTTTAAAGCACCCATAAATAGGTATAACAAATTATCCTCATTATTTTTCTTTACCCTAATATTCAAATTTTGGAATTGTTGAATGTGATTTGTAATTGGACCTTTTTGTCGAATATTCACCAATTGAATAATGAATGTATTGCTCATAATATCCCCATAATGTATTATCAATTCATCTATAAAAATAGACCAAGAAATGATAGGATTTTTTTCCCTTTTACAAAGCCATAGATACCATACATGTTCTTTTTGTAAAAACATAGATGCAATATTTACCTTTTGAAAGGCTGACACTTGGAGTAGATCAAAGTATTGCTCCATATGGAATATCCATGTTATAGGATCGTTACCATTAAATTTCCTCATATTGATCTTGAAAATGTAGTAGTTTCTTGGTGCTCACTTAAATCCTTTATGATGTGGTTCTTGATTGAAAATTCATAATTATAGTTTTGTGATTCAATATTTGTGTTCTATAGTTTTTATAAAATATTCCCCATATGTGATTTAGTCTCAACACCATGCCTCTCCTGATTTTCACGATTTCCTTGAACGCCCAAATCCTTTTTATGGTTATTCTTTAATAGAATGGTTTGTAATTCTTTTATGGGATTTTATTTTTCTTCCTTATTCCCCATCTTCTTTTCCATTTCATCCATCATTTCTTCAACAATTTGATTCATCTTCTTTTCCATTCATTCATTATATTTTTCCATTTCATCCATCATTTATCTTTTAAGTTTTTATTAAAAACATGATAAATCTACCTTTTTCAACATACAACCATCCATTTCATTAACTTTATTCTTTAATTGGGAAAACTTAAATTCTAAATATTCACTTTCTTCATAAGTACTGCAATGATATTTTAAGATATTTAATTGGCGTTGAATATTTTTAATCCTTATTTGGAGCCATGTGAGAAAATAATAACAATACTCCTCTTTAGCATGATTTTTAGTCACCCAAAAAATGGATATTCTAATACAAATTTATGTTACTTGTATGTTACTTACCTTTAAAACCTTAATTTGGATGACATCTAAATCGCTTGGTATATATTTGAGATTATAGCCCTTCTAAAATTGAAACTTTGGTTTTTAATACTTCGATATGTCATCTTTGCAATTTCATAGGTTTGACCAAAAATTGATGTGCCAAGTAAAAGTTATGGTAAGTTTCACAAAACTTGTTAAATTTTTTCCTCTTCCTACGAGAAAAATTGTATAGTGTTCGATGTGTATAATTATTCAAATATAATTTTGAAAGTATTATATGAGATTCCTATGTATGTATCCTAATATCCTTGAGTATTCCATAGTTTGAAAAGTCTCAAAAAATAAGTTATAATAAAAATACCAAGATGACCTATTTGAAAGTTATTTTAGAATCCTTCACAAAATATAACTTGCATAGGGCATATCTATGAAAGTATATCTAAGAAAGAATTGAAATTTGAATCATATGTTTCCAAAGATCTCACCTCAATATGATCCAAGTTTTACCATTTGAAATTTCATATAAAACAGTTATAGAAAAATTTCTAGATTGACTTGTTTAAAATTGATTTTAGGAGCATTCACGAACCCTAACTTAGAGTATATCTTCGAAAATATAGTGAACCAATATTTTAAATTTAAACCAGATGATCCCTAGTTTTTCTCCTCGATATTATCTAAGTTTCACCATTTTAACAGGCACAAGAAAAGGTCATCAAAAAAATTCCAAACTGACTTGCTTGAAATTAATTTTAGGAGAATTTAGGAACCCTACATTCCATAGAAGATATATTCAAAAGTATAGTGAAACAATATCTAAAATTTGAACCAAATGTTCCATGACATTTTTCATCTATATTCTCCAAGTTTGTGCATTTAAAACCTCGAAAAAGGAAAAACGTTTTAGTGAAAATCCCAAGATGGACTCTTTGAAGTAGCAAAACCCTAGGTTCGTATTCTTTGATATCAAATGTTATGGACCTTATGCCTTAAAGAAGATAAGAAACCAATAATTACATTCCTATTTGAAGGTGAAACCTTCTTAGATATATATATATATATATATAGATATATGAGACAAAGGGTACAGTTATAATAAAACAAGTCCATGCAGAGTTATATCGTACATAAGAATATAACAAAGGAAATGTAATGACTCAATATATAGGGAATATTAAAGAGTTTTAGGGTTAACATTGGGATTATATAGGGATTAAGTCTAAACCATTACTCAATAAAAATTTCTATTGAAAAAATTGTTGTCCTTAAGAACGGGTATCGATCATTCTATAGTTGATAAAATGAAGACATTTAATACTATTGTGACCCAATAGATCTTGGCTAGAGTGAATATGGATGAAAAATGTATATGCATGATTATTTTGTATGACCTGGTGATGGCCATTAGAATCACTATAAAAACAATAATACTTTTTTGGGCCAAGGAAGAAAAAGGAGAAGAGGGAGAATAGTGAGAGTGACAGTAAAGAATAAGACGGATAAATTAATAGAGGATAACAAGGAATATAGGTAGGATATGAAACTAAATTTATTACACACATGAAAAAGAAATTGAATTATGAAAAAATAGAGACTAGATGATAGACAATGGATGGTGTTGATTCTACACTAAGGTTTCCATTGTTCCATGGGACTAGGAAAAAAGAACCCAAATAGAATTGGTTCATCTGCAAGGTAGTCTGGACATTCAATAAAATTCCAAACGAGGGGAAAAATATTGGGAAATCAGAAATGACATTTCCAAGACCATGCATTAGCATGGTACATGAAGTGTTTCATTTAAATTCGCATGCAAGGAGCTATTGCTCCGTGATCTCATGTCCAAATCAGTAAATATACAACAAATAGAAATACAAATATTAATATAATAGAGCCAAAACCTAAATGATCAAGAATGCATCAAGCAATCAATTCTAAACTACAAGGAAATATGTGTGCACCTGACATCCTCGCAAATTGGGGAATGGTTTTGGGTCTGATGCATATTTCTGCACTCCACTCGAGACCATGTCTGTGGCAGGTCTTAATCCCTACACATAACCACAAAAAAATAGAGACAACAAGTGACCTTAATCAAAATATCGTGAGATCAAAATGTCATAGAATCAACCATATATCATGTTGAATACAAATACATACAGGGAAGGAGCACATGCTTCTATTAATCATGAAAAGAAACCAAATTACAATCTTATACCTTCACCCCAAAGCTTCCTCTCCATGATTCGGCAGATTATCCCCACTATAACAAGGAAATGAGCATGAAGAGCAAAACTTAAGCAAAAAATACCTCACAAGATCTCTCAAAAATGGCAAGATGGCCATGTAAAATCAAGATGGCTCTCCAAAAACTAGCTTGACCCTCTCAAATGGTCTAGTATAAATAGGAAGAAAAGAGGTCCAAAGAGGATGCATGTAGATTCTTAGGATGATGAGAAGTCATGAAAAATTCTAACTGATAAGTCCTAGCCAACTCGAATAGGTGACAAGACAAACTGATCTCCTAGGGACTAAGACACTCTAGAAGGCATCCCCAGTTGCAGGGACATAAAAGGCTAAAAAATTCCCTAGTCATATTCATAAGGAGGGTATTGGGAGTGAATTTAAGGTTCCAGACACACTCATAGGCATGCATACGTGCAACTGGGGGTAAAATTGGAAAAAAGGTAGGTCTAAGGCCTAAAAAAAGTGAAAATGTCATGTGAACTAACAGACGTTGACCGTAGAGGGTAAAATAGGCTGATAACATAAGTATAAGGGTATCATACCCCTACAGTAGCCTCACACATTGGTGCATATCAATAATACATTGTTGAAATAATTCTAGAAGTTAAAGTTTGAATCTAAATGCATAACATAGATAAAATAAATCAAATAAAATGTCGGTACGTCTGTTTGGTATTATGGATGATGCTTTTTAGTATTGATGTATAGATTAACATTTCATATTCCCAACACATAACATCGAGAATGGTTCATAACAGTGTTGTTACCACATATTAGGATTTCATTAACTCAATAAAAGGTAACTTATTATCCAAAAACATAGGAGATAGCCATGTGATTGGAGTCTATGCTTATAGGCAGAGATAAGAACGTAGGAATGAAATAGGTGTAGTCACAACTGGTTGTTATGACATTGCAGTCATCATACTTGGTGGAGGGAAAATAAAAGTGTAAAGAAGTGTGGTGTACAAAGATATGAAGGAGAGAAGGTCACCACTTAATATAATGCCTAACAGTGAAAAAATATGTGGCTATAAGGGCAACAAATCCCTTAGCCCAAGGAAGAGGATTATGGTGCAAGATTTTTCAAGTATAGGGGCACTTGCCTACCAACCACCCCATGATGAAAAAATACCAAATTTTAGCATGGATAAACTTTTATGATTTTTACAAGTCCTTCAGACAAAATATTCATTCATGTTGCACACTAGAGTTAATTCACGAGAGGACCTCCAATGCTTATTGCATATAGGAGATGAAGGGAGGTTATGGTGGAATTAGTGTCAATCTAGAGACTACCCTACACCAACTTAAGGACAGGGATCACCTGGGAGAGGATAGAGCCCACCTACAAGAGGATGAGGAGGCTTTGGTCGTGGAAGAGGAGTGATTATCTATTATAATTATGGGAAATTGAGACATCTGGTTTGGGACTTTCTGAAGCCCTACACTACTTTCACACATTTTAGGAAGCTTCCCACACTTATTGGAAAAATGGAAGGAGAAATGTGTAACATCCTCCTCCAACATTTACCCAATATTACAGGTCAACTGGGTTAAACATGTGAATAATATTTACTATGAAATGAATAAACCTCCTAATTATAGTTAAGGAAGTGGAATCGACGAACTGAAACTAAGTTGACCTTCCTGAGGAGCCATACGACCCCAGGAGCTAACCGACCACTCCAAGTACCCAACCCTTGAGTTAACTTTCTTTTTCTCTGACCCATGATATTCATTACTTCCATGACAAGGAAAGACAATGGTTGAGACCCTTCAGTTGCTCCCATAATCCTGCATCCCAAATACTGTAGACTAATTTACTCAACTATGTGCCAGTGACCCTGAGATATGAGCCTCTTTTTCAGGGCTAGGATCTAGACCTTTGCCCATAAATTGATGAAACTCTCAGAAATGATAAATGAGTACATAAATACAAAGCCTTTAATTCAAAACTTAATGAAGGAATTAACCTGACCCATCCTAACCATGAAAAACATTTCATCAATCACAACATGAACATGTAATATATAGGTCATAATTACATATTTGAACATAGGGGTCTCATACTTATATGAGAATCATCAAGAAGGTATAATGCCTTCTCTCAATAGCTGCATTATCATCTATTAGGTCATGCATTCATTAATGATTCATTTACTAATCAAAACATGATGAGATACATAACTAAATTCTTCCATAAAACCATGCTTATAACCAACATATAACTGGAATGATAACAATCATAAAACAACCATCTAAGCCACATAATAACAAGTATAAATACTCATGAAATACAAGGGGAAAAAGAGCTCTTATTAACATATACAAAATCCAACCAAGTCAGGGACTTCCATATACCACCCGACCATAGATTGGGCTGAACCAAATATTTATTTCATCCAATCACCCCAGTGCCATATTCCAAGCATAAATGTGGGACTCACAAAAAATCAATGAGGGCTTCCTTAGGCTTTACAACATATCCCACCATTACCAATGAAGGGATTTATAGGCCTGAAAACCTCATCTCTAAAACCAATATTTTCCATGTATCCTGCCATTACCAGTCAAGGGATTCCTAGGCCCAAACAAAGAAACATATGCTACCATTATTTACCGCAATCCTTCCAAAATCGGTTAAGGGATTACTAGTCCTAAACAATATTGGATGCATTCAGATTTCTTCACCAATACTTTGAGGAATTTTCTTGTCTCCACCCTCAAGCTTTACCGTGTTATGAAACCAACACCAAAAATAGAAGAAAAGAGAGATCAACGCCTTAGAATAAGCCACTTCGAGGGGGAAAAATCCTTTACATTACATAAATGAACAATTCTTAGATGATACAAATGACAAAACCTCCTTTTGTATATAGGAGTCCATGGGACCACAATATAATCCTAGCTGACGTAACAATAATAATGTAGGGCACAATAATAAAAATATTGGGGTTACAACGGTACAATAATAACAATAAGGGGGTTACACTAACAACAGTAACGAACTATACTAGTAATATAGGGACCTAACATGCCCCTCTCCTTCAAAAAATTATCGTCCTCAATGCTTCAGTAGCTCTGGGTGCTTTTGTATAAAATTCTCATCCTCCCATGTAGAATCTTCAGTGGGTAAGTTCTTCCATTTGATGAGATACTATGAAATTGATCGATTTCGTAGCTGTCGAGTTCTTGTTTCTGTGACTTCTCCAGGCTCCAGTGTGATTTTTCCTTCCTCATCAAGTTCTGGAAATATTGTTTGAACTGGAATTTTGTCCCCTATAACCTTCTTTAAGCATGAAACATGGAAAATTGGATGCACTCGTGAAGAAGCAGGAAGCTCCAATTTGTATGCCATCGTACAAATCATTTGCAACACTTTGTAAGGACCATAGTACTTTGGCAATAATTTATTATCCTTCTTAGATTGCTTGAGGGACATTTGTTTGTATGGTTGTAGCCATAAAAATACCCACTCTCCTACATCAAAACTTCTCTCGCTGCGATGCTGATCTGCCTGTGTTTCATTCGATTTTGTGCTAAATTTAGTTTATCCTTTAAGAGTTGGAGAAATTCTTGTTGATGCTCGATGTGATCTTCCACCGCTTGAACCTTAGAATTTTCTCTTAAAGAAGATGTGATGGACGGTGGATGATATCCATAAAGTGCCATAAATGGGGTCATTTTTGCTGCAGTATGGAAGGAAGTGTTATACCACCATCCAGCGAGAGGTAACCACTTGACCCATTGTGCTTGCTTATCAGATACAAAACAACGAAGATATCCTTCCAAACATTTTTTCACTATCTCATTTTGACCATAGGATTGAGGACGATAAGATGAGCTATGAGCTAGTTGAGTACCCAAACAAGAAAATAATTCCGTCCACAAATTTCCAGTAAAAAAGGGATCTCTATCACTTACAATAATCTTTGGGTATCCATGTAGGTTTTGAATTGTTTCCATAAATGCAGTAGCAACTGTACTTTATTTAAATGGATGAGATAATGCACAAAAGTGTGCTTACTTGGTAAGTCTATCAACTACCACCATGATGACACTCTTTCCTTCGGACTTAGGTAAACCTGTGATAAAATCCATTGAAATCTCATCCCAAAGTTGACTTGGAATGGATAAAGGTTTTAGAAGACCCGGGATCTTAATTGTCTCAAATTTATTTTGCTGGAAAACCAAACATTTCGACACAAAATTTTGAATATTAGATTTAAGGCCATCCCAAAAAATACTTTCTTCACCCCGTGGTAAGTTTTTAAAAATCCCGAGTGTCCTCCTAAAGGAGAAGTGTGCAATTTTAAAAGAAACTTTTGTTTTAGTTGGGAATTCTTGCAAATATATAAGCGATATTTGTACCATAAGGAATAATTTTTCCAACTAATTGTATCTTATGTACTAGGATCTTGCTACAAATTTGGAATGAGTGTCCACACTCCTTCGTCCTTATTCCATTCCTTGCTTCAGTTATCCAATATGGTTGGATAATATAAATGGCACAAAGCAATGATTCCACCTCTTCATCATTTCTTGAGAGTGCATCTGCAACAAAATTTACCTTCCCTTTTTTGCAGATGATTTCAAAGTCATAACCCAACATCTTTGTGACCCATTTTTGTTGGTCTTCTGAAGATAAAATTTGTTCCAAAAAGTGTTTAAGATTATCATGATTAGTTTTTACCTTGAAGTGTCTTCCCATTAGGTAAGGTCGCCATTTATTGCCAACATTTCCTTCTCATAAATAGATTTTTGTAAATACTTTCCTTTGATTGGATGACTTTCAAAAGCAATGGGTCTTCCTTTTTGCATTAAAACAACACCAATTCCATTTCCTAAGGCATCAAATTCAACAATAAAGGCTTTTGTGAAGTCTGGCGTAGCTAAGACTGGTGCTAGGAACATTGCCTCTTTAAGATGTTCAAAGGCCTTAGTTTCTTCAGGAGTCCATGAAAATGCATATTTATTCAATAATGTTGTTAGAGGTGCTCCTATTCTCCCATAATTCTTAACAAACTTTAGATAATACCCTATTAACACGAGAAATCCATGCAACTGCTTTATGGTTGTGGGGAATTTCCATTCCTTAATGGCTTTAATTTTGTTAGGGTCTACCTTAACACCCTCGTGAGATACAATATGGTCGAGATATTCCACCTCTTGTACTCCAAAGAAACATTTGGATGTTTTTGCATATAATTGTTTCTCCTCCAATAATTTGAGCACCCTGTCAACATGTTGAACAAGATCCTTCTAAGGCATGTTGTAGATTAGTATGTCATCAAAAAATACGAGCACAAATTTTCTAAGGAAGGGTTTGAAAATGGAATTGATCAACCCTTGAAATGTAGAAGGTACATTGGTAAGGCCAAAAGGCATGAACAAAAATTCATAATGACCCTCATGAGTTCGATGCTATTTTCAGAATATCTTTAGTCTTCACTATAATTTTATGATATCCTGAACGAAGATCCAATTGGTAAAATAAATTGCTCCCTGTAATTCATCCAATAATTCATCAATCACATGAATGTGAAATTTATCTTTAATAGTGAGCTTATTGATCTACCTATCATCCAGACACATGCACCATGATCTATCCTTCTTGTGCACCAATACTACTAGAGTAGAGAAAGAACTTTGACTAGGTTGAATTATACCAGCCTCTAACATTTCTGCAATCATATGTTCAATTTCGCTCTTTTGGACATAAGGATATTTGTAACGCATGATGTTTGGAGGAACACTTCCTGGAATCAAATGAATATCATGATCATGATCATGAATAGGTGGGAGTCCTTTGGGAGTTTCAAACAACTTGGAATGATTGTCTAAGACTTTTTGGAGATCTAGAGAAATATGTGATTTTGATGTTGGAACTTCTAGTGAGAATAATTGTGAAATTATGCCTCGTTGTTCTTTATTCAGAAGCTTTGTCATGACATTAGAGCTTATTATCTTTCATGTCTTCCCTACGATACCCTGTAATTCGATTTCCTTTCCTTCCGAAAAAAATTTCAAGAAAATTTCTTGAAAATTAAAAGCTACCATCCCCAAAGATTTTAACCATTGTACTTCTAGTACAACATCAACACCTCCCATTGGAATGGAAAGAATTGTTCAATACATATTCCCCCATGGTTAGCTTGATATTATGGCACTTTCCAGAGCAATTTATAGTTCCTCTATTTGCAACCATCACTTGACATTATGATGATGGGTATAGGAAAAAATTCAATTCCTTGGCTACCTTAAAAATAAAGTATGGCTACTACCCGAATCAATCAACACTATTACCTTTTTCTTCTTGATATGTCCTTCTATCTTGAGAGTTTGAGGAGTGGTAATTCATGCCAATGCATTACACGATATGGTCGGACTCATTTCTTCTTCTTCTAGGGTTAGTTCCTGGTGTATATCCTCTTCTTTTGAAGTTTCTTGTTCATTTTCTTCCTCCTCTTCAAAATCTATGTAAAATAATTTCTTCTCAACACACTTATGACATTTAGTGTATTTTCTATTACAACTGTAGCAAAGCCCTTTTTCTCTTTTTTCTTCCAATTGTTGTTGTGTCAACCTTGTAGGTTGTGGAAGTCTAGGAGTAGCAACACTTCCATCTTTATAGATGTGAGTGGTATGCTTCCTTGTCGCCATAATTTTACATTCAAATTTTCTTGCCAACCTGAATTCCTTTTCCAATGAATCAGGTTCCCAAACGCGAACTTCATGTTGGATGTTATCCTTTAAAGTCCCTATGAAGACATCAATCTTGTGTTCCTCTCGAATATCAGTTACCCTTATATTCCATTTTTGGAAGTCCTCAATGTGCTCCACCACTGAACCCTTTTTTTTTAGATTAATCAATTGGCTAAAGATGGTGTTGCTCTTTGTATCCTCATAATGTGCTATCATTTCCTCCGTAAAAATTGACCAAGTGACAATTTTTTTACAAGAGAAAAGCCATCGATTCCATACAAATCTATTTTGTTTTAAATGTAAAGTTGAAATGCGTACCTTTTGTGTGTTTTTCACATTATTGAGATCAAAATATTGATCCATTTGTAGTATCAATGTTACGGGATCCTTTCCATCAAACTTCATCATATCCATCTTTGGAATAAGGTGGTTCTTCAATCCAACATTAGAGTTTATGAAATCATGATTAACATTTATTTTGTTCTCATCATGAGAGTCCTCTACTATCTTTCCGCCATTAGGAATCATTTATTGTATTAACCTTGTCATCAAACCTTCCATGTCTAATTTTAGATCATTCTTCATGTCTTCCATGTTGTCTTTCATTTTTACATCGATCTTAGCTTCCATGTCATCCATCTTAGCTTCCATGCCAGCTTCCATGCCATCCATCTTAGCTTCCATGACTTTCTTCAAACCATCCATCTTAGCTTCCACTCCTTTCTTCAAAACTTCTATTTCATTGTTTGTTGCTATTTACGAGAGCGAAATTTGGTTTGCTTGCTCTTGTAATTTTGATATTTCATGTTGCACTTCTTCCTCTTCATGAGTCATAGTGGAGCCTTCTTAAGGCTTAATGGGTGTTGAATCCTTTTTAGGTGGAATTTTAGAACCCAATACTAATATTTATGCTTCAATATGCCCTTGGAATCACCTCAAACTGTTTTTTGACACAAGACTTATGCAAAAAAATACACACCTTTTTCTTGCTTTTGAGGAGGTCAATATTGAAACTGAATTATCTCTGTGATTTCGGATCTTCAATATCTAAAATTTGGCCCTGAAGTAGCCCTCTAAATATTCTTTCGAATGCCATAGGTTTGACCTGATTTTGATTCTTCAAGACAAAGTTATGTCCAATCTCCCACAATGACATAATTATGGACTACTTCAGTAGAGAGAACTTGTAAAACGTGCCACGTGTGACGGTTTCCTCATTCAGATCTGAAATTTCTATACAGGATACTAAATTCCATTTAAATGTGGCCAATTTTTAAAGAATTCCAATCCGATGCTCAGAGAGAGAGTTATGATGATTTTCCCATGGTCACCTTTTTGAGATGGAATTTTGGATCCTGAAAAAACCCTAACTTCCATAGACCCTATCTCCAAACATATTGCGAACCAAGATCGAAAATTATTACAAGAAGTTCCTCACGATTTCGGATTCACTCTGTAAAAAGTTCAGCTTCTGACCCTTCGTAGAAAATAAGTTATAGCGCAAATGCCACGATGACCTGTTTTAGGTGAAATTCGAGAGCCTGAAAAAATCCTAACTTCCACAGATCATATATCCAAAAATTTTGTGAACCAAGATCTAAAATTTGTACATGGTGGTCCTCAAGATTTCGGCTCTGCTCTATAAAACTTTAAGCTTCTGAATATTCATAGAAAAAAATTTATAGAGAAAATTACACGATGTCCTGTTTGGAGCAGCGTAACCCTAGAATCCAAAGGCTTGGATACCAAATGTTATGAATCCAGCTCCAAAAATAGAAGAAAAGAGAGATCAACGCCTTAGCAATAAGCCACTTAGATGGAGAAACCTCCTTTACATTGCATAAATGAACAATTATTGGATGATACAAATGATAAAACCTCTGTCTATATATAGGATTCCATGGGGCCACAATATAATCCTAGTCAACCTAACAATAATAATGTAAGGGCACAATAATAACAATATTGGGGTTACAGGGGTACAACAATAACAATAAGGGGGTTACACTAACAACAATAAGGGACTATACTAGTAATATAGGGACCTAACATACCGTGTATCCCACCATTACTGTTTAAGGTTTTCCTAGGCCTTTGGGAATTTTCCTGAGACCACCTCACCTGGTTCTAAAACCATCCTATAATCCAACTCAACCAAATGAAATAACTCTATCACACCATGCCTATCCAAAAATGGAAAGGAAAGGTTGAATCCATTGTCACACCTGGAAAAACCTATGTCAATGGTAGCAAGAGAACCAAATACACACATGAATTTACCATGCATGCCAAAAATAGTAAAGAAATAATACATGAAACTCGATACTTGCAAGCAATCCCACTGTAGTCACTTTATCCAACTCTTCCTTGCTTGAAATTTTCTTCCCTTTTCTTCCTTGTCCTTATTTTACCTGCCTTCCTACAATTCTAGAGTGTTCCAAGAATGCTCTGAGTGTGCAAGAGTATGTGAGATTGAGAATATAGAGAGAGAGCTCCAACCCAAAACTGTCGAAAGGCTGTGAAATGATCCTCAAAATAATTTTTATTATTGAGGCCTCTATTTTCTTCAATTTTCCCCTATTTTCCTTCAATTTCCTCCTCACATGCAACATGTGACCTTTCACCTTCATTTTCCCCTATTTTCCATTTATTTCATAAATTAAATGTGAATTAATGCCTCTTTTACTTTTCAAAGCCTTTGACATTTCCTTTGCCAATTTCCCTTAGCCATAATAAACCAAATGAACACCCACTAGGGTGTCTTGCCCAAAATTCATCTTGGAGTAAGTGTCCTATGACCTTGGTATTATTTTCCCTTTATTACATGAAATTTTAACTAAGGGCTATTATAAAATGAGGGCCAAATATATATATGGTTACAACTGATGTTTGATGAGACTGCTCTCAAGTATGCGTGGTGATGATGGGAGGTACCATAACTGACATGGATGCTATGAATCCACCTGAGTAGCCTTGCCAATTGTTTTAAAAGGTTTCAAATCCTCCTTTGAGGTTTGACCCCACCTAATAAAAACATACCTATATGGAGGAAAAAGGGATTTCCTGGCATCTGAATGGGGCATGCAAGATTGACAAGGTAGCCACAAGGGGACACTATTTTATGATCAAACTCTAGTCATATAAGATGGTCCTCCACCTAAAGCGACTCCAAGGGAGGTAATACCCATTCAAAATTTTCTTAAATGATTCTTGGATTTGATGAAGGATGAGCGTGCTTTAGGGAAATATTGTGTAATATGATTGATCAATACACGCAGGAGAAGGAATACATTCCTATGTAGGTGTCCTAGAGGAAAAAAAAAATAAGCATTGTGTAGGAAGCACACACATAGATAATTGTTTTTCAATTGGATGATTGGAGAGTATGATATGGACAACACTATATTGGATATGGGATTTGATTTAAATATACTACCAAATAAGACATGGGAATTGATGGGTAAGCGAAAGATCATGCGGTTGTGGATTGAACTATGTATTTCCAATCAGTATTAGATATTTCTTATTGGATGTCTAACATATTTAAAAGTCAACATTAGTAAAGTAGGGAGTCTGGTAGAATTGGAAGTCATTGAGATTGTGGACGACACATATCCTTATCTAGTGTTTCTTGGTATCAAGTTGTATTTTGATAACCTAGCTATCATCAATCTAAACAAATGACATATGATATTTGAGTCTAGATATTTGTTGGTAGTCATGCCCCTGGATCCTAAGGAATGGGAATGTTATATTAGGTCTGTGAGAGAGGACCTCGACATAGTAGACCTCAACAAAAATTATAAGAGCTTGACTTGCATGCATATGATGAAATCTTAGTTCTAAATGATGAACCTCAGGATGTGGAGCAGCCACAAGCAGAGGATCATGGAGTGGCAGAAAGTACTCATCCAGAGCCATCCACCAGAAATGGTAGGAAGTGCACTAGAGAGGTTGACAGGTTGATGCTAGATGTGACAGAGCATGTAGGAGAACCTACATCATAGTGTAGGAAGAGACAGTCCCTAGATAGGTATACTATATACATGGATCTTATGATCGAGTGTATTGTGATATAACCATCCTCTTTTGAGGAAGTAGTGCAGTAGGCAACATGGGTTGATGCCATGGTTGAGGAGTATGACTCCATTATCAGAAACAATGCATGGGAAGTGGTCCCAAGACTAGTGGGGAAGTCAGCAGTTGGATCCAGGTGGATCTACAAGGTGAAGCAAGAAATAAATGGGAGTGTGGAGAAATAAAAGGCTAAATTTGTGGCCTGAGGATTCTCACAGGCAGAGGGGATTGACTCTGAGGTGAATTTTTCACTAATTGCAAGGTACTCATCTATTAGATCTATCCTTGCACTTTCAGTGCAGATGGGGTGGAAAATACATCAGATGGATGTAAAGACATTCTTTCTCAATGGAGTTATTGAGGAATAAGTGTACATTGAGTAGCCATAATTTTTTATACCTTTGACAGGGAGTCGCATGTGTGCAGACTCAAGAGAGCACTGTATGGGCTGAAGCAAGCACCTCATGCTTGGTACACCAAGATTGATAGCTATTTCACCGGGTTGGGTTTCACAAAGAGTGAAGCGGATGTGAACCTATATAATATTGTGGTTGAGGGTAAGATTTTGATTATTTTACTTTATGTTGATGATCTTATATTGACAGGTTATGAGCAGCTCATAACTTCTTGCAAAGAGGATCTTGCAAAAGAGTTTAAGATGAAGGACATGGGGTTCTTGCATTATTTCCTTGGCTTGCAAATATGGAAAAGAGATGGGAAGCTATTTGTATCTCATGGCTAGTATGCCAAGGAGATTCTGAGTAAGTTCTACATAGAGGGCAGCAAACCCATGGAGACTCCCCATGCAGGAAACTGGAGGAAGGAGGATGCTACTTCATGTGAGGTAGTGGATGATACTTTTTACAGGAAACTTGTGGGTTCACTTATGTATTTGGTGAACACACAACCAGACATATGCTACGTAGTAAACCAACTTATTCAAGCTATGGTTAAGCCTACCAAATTATTTTTGAAGGTGAGGAAAGATGTGTTGATATATCTTACGGAACTACAGAGTATGGATTATGGTACAGATGGAGAGAGGGAGTGAAGCTTCAAGGCTTCACCAATGCAGATTGGGTAGGTAGTCCATTAGATAGGAAGAGCACATCAGGGAAAAAATTCAACATAGGATCAACAACACTTTCTTGGTACAGCAGGAAGCAGAGATCAATTTCACTCAGTTCAACTGGGGCAAAGTACATAACAACTAGTCAAGCTACATGTGAGGCCCTCTGGATGAGGAAGATAATTCTTGATTTTTTTATTCATCAGATGGATCCGACGATGATACATTGTGATAACCATAGTTGCATAAAACTCTCGGTTAATCCAATATTCCATGGCAGGTCCAAGCATACTGAAATCCGGTACCACCATCTTAGATATTGTGTTCAAAGGTGCATTATATTGTTGTCGTACATTCCCATGGAGGATCGGGATGTAGATATCTTGATGAAGGCACTTGTGAAGAGAAAATTTGAATATCATAGAGGCAGGATCGGGGTAGTAGATAATATCTTTCTTGTTGAGAGGGAGTGTTGAAATTCAACAAAGAAAATGCACACACACTAGTGTAGGATCACAGGTCACACTATGATGGATCCTAACGACACATTAGTGTGCAACCAATTTTTTAATAAATTGGAAAATAAATTGTAATACTATCTCATAACAACTTGTATTAGTTAACTAAGTGTGATAGGCTTAGTTAGATCAATAATTTTGAGTTGAGGGTCAAAGGATATGCATGTAGAGTGATTCTATTATTAAAGGGTTCAGATGCAGTTGTAGCACTAGTGTAGTGTGAGTGGGATCAGTTAACTCACATTAATTGAGTTAAATTTTGTAACTAGTTCTAATTGTTTGATGAGCTAGTGGAAGATCAAGTGAATTAAAATAGATTTAATTCACCAGTAGTGATCTACCAAGTAACTAATGATTCACTATTTATAGCTGCATGCATGCTAATTCTGGTGGATACCGAGTTGAGACAAAGGTTCAAGGCAAGTATACTATCAATTGTATTTTTAGAAAACTACCCAGATGTAGTTATAAAACCACAAGAAGACCATGTTGAATTGTGTAATCAAGGAAGGTTGAATTTCATATTTAATAGGGTTTTAATTCTCTAGGGATTCCGTAAGCAGGGTAGGCTGATAATTGGCTATGTGTTTATCCAATTTTTCTTAGATCAGTGTGACACAATTGGTAGAGTGTATGAGGTTGTGGTGAGAAAAAATACATTGTATTGTTTCATGATTCCTTGGTTGATTATACAATAAAGATGGAGGGGTTTTGAGCAGTTGCTTTCCCTCGGAAAATCTTGTGTTGTGCGATTGAATTAATTCTTTCTCTTACTTGCATGTGATTGAGCGATCAAAATTTATATTCCACAAATATTGTAGAAGGATTCAACATCTTGTTTTAGTACATTACGTGATCGGATTGAATCCATTGGTGTAATTTCTACATGGTATCAGAGCGCTAGGAATCACAATAGTGGAGAAGAAATTGAGTTTGTGTTGAACAATATTCAAATTTGCAGGTACTTTATTTGGAGCTATAAGCTGATCAAGATGTCTTTCAATGGCTTGAGACTCGAATATGCACTCGAGGGTAGTTTGAATTATATTGACATATGGTACCACCATATTAGAGATTGTGTTTAGATGCGCATTATGTTGTTTTAGTACATTCCCAAGGAGGATCAGGATGCAGATATTTTGATCAAGGCGTTTGTGAAGAGAAAATTTAAATACCACGGAGAAAAGATTGGGGTAGTAGATAATCCCTTTCTTGTTGAGAGGGAGTGTTGAAATTCAACAAAGAAAATGCACACACGCTAGTGTGGGATCACAAGTCACACAGTGATGTATCCTAGGGACACATTAGTATGCAACCAATTTTTAAGTAAATTGGAAAATTAATTGTAATCTTATCTCATAACAACTTGTAATAGTTAACTAAGTGTTATAGACTTAGTTAGCTCAAGAATTTCGAGTTGAGGGTCAAAGGATAGGCATGTAGATTGATTCTATTATTAATAGAGTCTAGTTGTAGTTGTAGCACTAGTGTAGTGTGAGGATCGGTTAACTCACATTAATTGAGTTAAAATTAGTTTAACTAGCATTATGTGATTGATTTAATTCTTTCTCTTACTTGCATTTGATTGAGCGATCAAAATTTATATCCCGCAAATATTGTATAAGGATTCAATATCTTGTTTTAGTAAATTACATGATCAGATTGAATCCATTGGTGTAATTTATACAACTCATATGGACAGGTCTAGTATCCCTGGATTTCTGCATCGCATGCCTTGCATATATTGGAAATCATATTTTACAGAGTTCAAAGATGAGAAAGGTAATAATGTTTCTTTATATCTTATCAAATTCCATATGCATTTACGGAGGCTTCAAGTTGAATGGAATGAAGATGTTCATGCTTACTTTGTAAGGAAATGCCAATTCTTGGTATGAAAATTTGTCAGTTTCTAGTATATGTTCTCTAAATCATTTTCATACTGTATTTTTTGAGAAATAGAAAGAAGATTATCCATCTTTGTTTCTGGTTCAAAATTGTTGTGATCATTTTGAAAGTTTTATTCAATACCTGGTAGGTTACTATGAAGATGATCGATTTATGGATGATGAGATTATAGAGGCTATTCATGAAAGACCTTTCAACCGTGAAGTAGTTGAATAAGTTGGTTGCTGTGACACTCAAGAAATTTTTCAGCAAGTGGTTATTTCTCCCATCATTGAAAATGACACAAATCTGCATTTCAATGACATAATTTCGCAGGAACTTGTTGATGACATTTCACAACCTCTATACATTTCAGAAGAACGAGAGGATAAGAAACCTAGTTGTAATGAAGAAACAAAACTTACAGATTATAGTTTGCAATAATCTACTCATATTTTCAGAAATACAAATGATCATTCTAGTTGCCTTGCACTCCCTTCTTCTCCTGAGTTTTTAATTCTGGAAAAATTTTATGAAAATCATAATTCTAAGTTTGCTAGCACAGAAACCCAAGGAAGCCATGATCCATCCATTATTTTCAGCAATAATATGCAACAAGTTTTTCCCTTTAAACTTAATGCATAAATTTTTGAAGAGAATATTGTTTTAGACTCGGTGGGTGTATATCTTTTTTTTATTCAAGATGTGGCTACCTTAATTGAAAATTCAAGACGTGGATACCTTAATTGAAAATATGCCCCTAGTTTCAGATAATGAGTATTTTATTGAAGAAGAATAGGTTGTCCCAAAACATATGGATATTATTACTTTGGATGAACTGGTTGTTTTAAATGAAAATGGTAAGTTTGATGAACAAATTACTCCCTTTCCCTTAGAAAGTAGTCCTTTTGCATATCATCAAAATGTAAATTTCCATGTTTTTCAAGATCCTCTAGCCAATCTATTGCAGTCATCAAGGAGAATGGTTGTTCTTATGTTTTGTGATTATGGTCAATATTTTCAGTGGAAGTTTAGGTTGCCAGTATCATATATTTTTTGTTTTCTCATGAGAAGTATGAGCAAAATTCAGTTAAGTATCCATTTGCTTGAATGGTTGCATTAGGAATTTGTTATTATTTGATATTGCAATCATTCCAACAAATTAGAGTGAGTAGGTATGATGAATAAGCTCTATGTTTTGAGCATTCTTTTCAATTTCAATTTGTAGCATAGATTTCAATTTTTAATGTATAGTTTAGATTTTAGTTTGAAGAATGAATTTGATTCAGTTTGAGGATTGGAATAGATTACCTGTGAGTTTCAGTTGTAGAGGTTTCATGGCAGATATTGTTACAGGTTTGGGATCAACCCAATAGATCAGGCTACTAGTTTATGATGTTCTTTGGCACCTCACTGGGAGGATGCCACCCCCATTGGAGCCACTGTTAGGGTCCTATAATATAGGTAATTTGTTTGTTCAAATATCTGTTTTGGGAATCTCTTGGTAAATTTTAGCCTATGAATCACTAGGTGTCATAGCCTAAAGCTTTTGTTGTCCAAGGAACCATTTAGTTCTTGAAGTCTGGTGTCCAAGATAAAGTATGGATGTTTGTGAGATTTTTTGCATATAAATTTTGGGTCAAATCATATGGTAGGTGTTTTAATGGTAAAGTGATCAGAATCATATTTCCAGCAGTATATATGGTGCTTCAAATCGAATTCTATATTAAGTGATAGAGAAATTTGAAGTCTACTCCTCCAAACCACAAAACAAAGAAGAAATTTAAAACCTTATGAAAAAGTCAAAATCATGCTTGTAAGTGAAAACGAAGTATTAGAGGTTAATTAAACATGTTTAACTTAATAATTTATGCTTTTAATTGTGATTAATCAAATTGTAATAATTTTTTTTTTGATATGACACTTTTTGGCAGATGTAATGATGTGGGCGCACCTCTCAATGGGCTCAATCCACCCCGCTCAGATCAACGATGGTGGATCGTTTTCACCCCCCCCTCGCCCGCGAGCTCCTTCATGATTTATTTGTAGGGGTGGGGTCTGAAAAGGTGGGACCTACTAGGAAATGTGGTAGCACCCCCCCTCCCTTTCTGCTTATCTCATCCCCTCGCTCCAAAAACTGCCATCCGCCTTCCCACCAAAAACCAATACCGTTGACTCTCACATCACTCATCCCATCCACTCATTGACTACCACATACCTTCCATCATTCACCTCCTCCATTTCACCTCCCGCCTCCATGTAATATATCCATTCCATATCACTCCTTCCAAATCAATAGTGAAAGTTGGCAATTAAAGTCAGCACCAAGTTGGAAAAATGGTCAATTAAAAATATATTTTTTCCTATAAAACATAGTGATTTAAAACATGGTTTAAAAACAAATTAGAATTAATTTCTGAAAAATGAAAGAGGTTTTTGTCTAGAATAGAACCATTTTCAAAAACCTCTCTCAATTTTCTAATAGCTATTATGGTCTGGGAGATTAAAATGCATCTTTGAAGGCATATTTTCTAGAAATTTTTTGTTTTAGTCATAGTTTTCAAATGCAGTTTCTGAATAGGTGGAAATGAATTTTAAAAAAATGAAAGAGGTTTTTGTTGCTAACATACTTGTATAAAAAAACTTTCTCAGTGTTTACATAAATATCTTGGATTGAGGTATACAAACGGATCACTAGATCCTATGTTTCAGAATTTCGTGAGGAAAAAGCTCATAGACAGTTAGTGACTTGGATGCCACCTCATCAAATTAGACTTGCTATCAAATTAGAATTGTTGTTTCTTATCAATCGAATTCCTAAAATATAGTTCCAAGAAGCTACAAAAGTTTCAAATCTCCTATAATTTTGTTCTATCTTTGTAAAGCAGTTTTTGATATTTTGTAAAAGATCTTGAGATTTTCACTCAAGATCTTTTTGATTGTTTTGTATAAATACTTCCAAATTCAAAGTATTATGTGTGGAAACTGTATGAAGAAAGCAGAAGTTTGAAGTAAAGTTGTGCTCTGAACTGAAAGTGATCAATTTCCATTAATACAGACAATATTCCAAGTTTCCCGTGTCTGGATTAATTAGTGATGTTCATTCTACTTGTAACTTTGTAATTGCTCTATTTTCCATATGTATTTTTGTTCTTTATTGTTCAAATAAAAATAAGAATTAGAATTTTTTTAAGTACACTCAATTCTGGATTTTGAACAATATTAATGTTTTCCATTGAAGTTTAAATATATAATTCAGGTTACAATGCTCTAATTTAAATTTAACCCAATATTTTCTTATCTTTCACACCACAAAGTTCAAAGATACCGTTAAATCTCATGTCACTCATCATGTCCACCGACTACTAAGTAAACTCCATCATTCCCCGCCTCCACATTGTATATATATTTCATACCACTCCCGCCAAATCAATAGTGAATGTTGGCAATTAAATTCAACACCAAGTTGGAAAAATGGTCACTTAAAACTATGTTTTTTCCTATACAACACAATAATTTCAAACATGGTTTAAAAACAAATTAGAATGCATTTCTCAAAACAAAAAGATGTTTTTAGCTGGAAAGAACCCATTTTTAAAAAACTCTTTTTTTTTTCTAACATATATTATGGTTTTGGAGATTCGAATGCACATTTGAAGGCATATTTTCCAGAAATTTCCTGTTTTAGTCACAATTTTCAAATGTTGTTTCTGAACAGGTGGAAATGAATTTAAAAAACCGAAAGAGGTTTCTGTTGGTAACATATTCATCTACAAAAAAATCTCTCTATTTTTACACAACTATCTTGGATTGAGATATTCAAAGGGATCAATGGACCTTATTATTCATAATTTCTTGAGGAAAAAGATCATAGACAGCTAGTGACTTGGATGCCACCTCATCAAATTAGACTTGCTATCAAATTCAAATTGTTGTTCCTTACCACCATCAATCCTCAAAGAAAATTCCAAGCATCTACAACAGTGTCAAATCTCCTATAATTTTATTTTATCTTTGTAAAGCAGTTTTTGGTATTTTGTAAAAGATCTTGAGATTTTCACTCAGGATATTTTTGATAGTTTTGTATAAATACTTCCAAATTAGAATTATTATGTGTGGAAACTATATTAAGAAAGCAAACCTTTGAAGTAAAGTTGCGCTTTGAGTTGAAAGTGATCAATTTCCATTAATACGGATAGTGTTCCAGGATTCCTGTGTCAGGCTTAATTGGTGATGTTCATTCTACTTGTAACTTTGTAATTTCTTTGTTTTCCATATATATTTATGTTCTTTATTGTTCAAAGAAAAATAAGAATCTAAATTTGTTTAATTACACTGAATTCTGGCATCTGAAAAATATTAATATTTTCCACTGAAGTTTAAATATAGAATTCATGTTACAATGCTCTATATTTAAATTGATTGCAATCTTTTCTTCTATTTCACACCACAAGGCTTCGAAGATCCAATGGCCTTCCTACCTTGCCCTGTTACTTCTGATCTAATATTTCTGCACTTGATCACTCCAAAACTCTTTTGACTCCGTTTCCCAATGGCCTTTCTTTGCAGTTTCAACTAAACAATTCAAAAAAACCAAACCCTGAACTTCACATCTAGCCTAAAATTCTAAAATCAGCAAAGTTAAATATGATAGAGAGATCCCTCTGTGAAGCTAGCAGGGCTAGATCCCAACTTCCAAAGTGGTTTTATGGTTACCTCTAGGTTTATTTCACATCCTTTGGAGATTATGGAGTGCTAACATTCTAGCGACCATACTAGGGAAGAAAGGTTTCATTTTCCTCGGAAAAGACTATTAAGTTCATATTTGACTATTGATGGTGGACAACAGTTAGACACATAAAGGCTGAATATTTCACCTATTAACTCCATGTTCAAGAATCTAGAGCTCAAAGATTTCATGGAAACTCCATTGCCAAAGAATCCAAATTTTAGAACACTCATGGTGACTCCACTATGTGAAGGTATGTAATTTCATCAATTATTGTTGACTATTTTCAAGATGATTTCAAGAATAGGATGCAGGTATACTCCTGTTGAAATTAAACAAAGAAAATTCACACACACTAGTGTGGGATCACAGGTCACACATTGATGGATCCTAACAACACATTAGTGTGCAACCAATTTTTAAATAAATTGGAAAATAAATTGTAATCTTATCTCATAATAACTTGTTATAGTTAACTAAGTATGATAGACTTAGTTAGCGCACGAATTTTGAGTTGATGGTCAAAGGATAGGCATGTAGAGGGATTCTATTGTTAACAAGGTCCAGTTGCAGTTGCAGCACTAGTGTAGTGTGAGTGGGATTAGTTAACTCACATTAATTGATTTAAAATCAGTTTAACTAGTTCTAATTGTTTGATGAGCTAGTGGAAGATCAAGTGAATTAAAATAGATTTAATTCAATAGTAGTGATCTACCAAGTAACTGATGATTCAATATTTATAGCTGCATGGATGCTAATTCTGGTGGAGACCCAGTTGAGACAAAGGTTCAAGGCAAGTAAACTATCAGTTGTATTTACAGAAAACTCCCCAGATGTAGCTATAAAACCACAAAAAGCCCATGATGAATTGTGTAATCAAGGAAGGTTGAATTTCCTATTTAATAGGGATTTAATTCTCTAGGGATTGCGTAAGCAGGGTAGGATGAGGGTAGGTTGATAATTGGCTATGTGTTTGTCTAATTTTGCCTAGATCAGTGTGAAGAAATTGGTAGAGTGTATGAGGTTGTGGTGAGCACAAATACATTGTACTGTTTCATGATTCCTTGGTTGATTATACAATAAATATGGAGGGGTTTTGAGAAGTTTCTTTCCCCAGGAAAATCTTGTGTTGTGTGATCGATTTAATTCTTTCTCTTACTTGCATGTGATTGAGCGATCAAAATTTATATTCCACAAATATTGTAGAAGGATTCAATATCTTTTTTTAGTACATTACATGATCAGATTGAATCCATTGGTGAAATTTGTACATTGTATTAGAGCGCCATAAAACACAATAGTGGAGAAGAAATTGAATTTGTGTTGAATAGTATTTGTCGACTAACAGGATGAAAGTTTTCAGGAGAGATGTTAAATTTGATGAGGTTAAAGCCATGCGATTTTCCCTTGAGATGGAGCTTGACTTGCATGCATATGATGAAATCTTAGTTCTAAATGATGAACCACAGGATGTGGAGCAGCCACAAGCAGGGGATCATGGAGTGGCAGAAAGCACTCATCTAGAGCCATCCATTAGAAATGGTAGGAAGCATGCCAGAGAGGTTGACATATTGATGCTAGAGGGGACAGAGCATGTAGGAGAACCTACATCGCAACGTAGGCAGAGACGGTCCCTAGATAGGTATACTAGATACATGGCTCTTATGATCGAGTGTATTGTGATATAACCATCCTCTTTTGAGGAAGCCATACAGTAGCCAACATGGGTTGATGCCATTGTTGAGGAGTATGACTCCATTATCAGAAAAATGCATGGGAAGTGGTCCCAAGACCAGTGGGGAAGTTAGTGGTTGGATCCAGGTGGATCTACAAGGTGAAGCAAGCAACAAATGGGAGTGTGGAGAAATAAAAGGCTAAATTTTTGGCCCAAGGATTCTCACAGGTAGAGGGGATTGACTCTGAGGTGACCTTTTCACTGGTTGCAAGGTACTCATCGATTAGATCTATTCTTGCACTCTGAGCGCAGATGGGGTGGCAGATACACCAGATGGACGTAAAGACATCCTTTATCAATGGAGTTATTGAGGAATAAGTGTATATTGAGTAGCCATAAGTTTTTAGACCTTTGACAGGGAGTCAAATGTGTGCAGACTCAAGAGAGCACTGTATGGGCTGAAGCAAGCTGCACCTCATGCTTGGTACACAAAGATCAACAACTATTTCACTGGGTTGGGCTCCAAAAAGAGTGAAGCGGATGTGAACCTATATAATATTGTGGTTGATGGTAAGATTTTGATTATTTTACTTTATGTTGATGATATTATATTTACAGGTTATGAGCAGCACATAACTTCTTACAAAGAGGATCTTGTAAAAGAGTTTAAGATGAAGGACATGGGGCTCTTGCATTATTTCCTTGGCTTGGAAATATGGCAAAGAGATGGGGAGCTATTTGCATCTCATGGCAAGTATGCCAAAGAGATTCTGAGTAAGTTCTACATAGAGGGCAACAAACCCATGGAGATTCCCCTTACAAGAAACTAGAGGAAGGAGGATGCTACTTCAGGTGAGGTAGTGGATGACACTATTTACAAGAAACTTGTGGGTTCACTTATGTATTTGGTGAACACACGACCAAACATATGCTACGTAGTAAACCGACTTATTCAAGCTATGGTTAAGCCTACCAAAATATTTTGGAAGGCGAGGAAAGATGTGTTGAGATATCTTACGGGCACTACAGAATATGGATTATGGTACAGATGGAGAGAGGGAGTGAAGCTTCAAGGCTTCACCAAAGAAGATTGGGTAGGTAGTCCATTAGATAGGAAGAGCACACCAGGGGGCATCTTCAGCATAGGATCAACAACAATTTCTTGGTACAGCAGGAAGCAGAGTTCAGTTACACTCAGTTAAGCTGGGGCAAAGTACATAGCAGCTAGTCAGGCTACATGTAAGGCCATTTGGATGAGGAAGATAATTCTTGATTTGTTTGGTCATTAGATGGATCCGATGATGATACATTGTGATAACCATAGTTGCATAAAACTCTCGGTTAATTCAATATTCCATGACAGGTCCAAGCATACTGACATCCGGTACCACCATCTCAGATATTGTGTTCAAAGGCACATTATGTTGTTGTATTACATTCCCATGGAGGATCAGGATGCAGATATATTAACGAAGGCGCTTGTGAAGAGAAAATTCAAATACCACAGAGGCAGGATCGGGGTAGTAGATAATCTCTTTCTTGTTGAGAGGGAGTGTTGAAATTCAACAAAGAAAATGCACACACACTAGTGTGGGATCATAGATCACACAATGATGGATCCTAGCGACACATTAGTGTGCAACCAATTTTTTAATAAATTGGAAAATAAATTGTAATATTATCTCATAACAACTTGTATTAGTTAACTAAGTGTGATAGGCTTAGTTAGATCAATAATTTTGAGTTGAGGGTCAAAGGATATGCATGTAGAGTGATTATATTATTAAAAGGGTCTAGTTGCAGTTGTAGCACTAATGTAGTGTGAGTGGGATCAGTTAACTCACATTAATTGAGTTAAAATTTTTAACTAGTTCTAACTGTTTGATGAGCTAGTGGAAGATCAAGTGAATTAAAGTAGATTTAATTCACCATTAGTGATCTACCAAGTAACTAATGATTCACTATTTATAGTTGCATCCATGCTAATTCTGGTGGATACCCAGTTGAGACAAAGGTTCAAGGCAAGTAAACTATCAGTTGCCTTTTTAGCAAATTGCCCAGATGCAGTTATAAAACCACAGGAAGACCATGATAAATTGTGCAATCAAGGAAGGTTGAATTTCATATTTAATAGGGTTTTAATTCTCTAGGGATTTCGTAAGCAGGGTAGGCTGATAATTGGCTATGTGTTTATCCAATTTTTCTTAGATCAGTGTGACGCAATTAGTAGAGTGTATGAGTTTTTGGTGAGAAAAAATACATTGTATTGTTTCATGATTCCTTGGTTGATTATACAATAAAGATGGATGGGTTTTGAGTAGTTTCTTTCCCTGGGAAAATCTTGTGTTGTGCGATTGAATTAATTCTTTCTCTTACTTGCATGTGATTGAGCGATCAAAATTTATATTCCACAAATATTGTATAAGGATTTAGTATCTTGTTTTAGTATATTACGTGATCGGATTGAATCCATTGGTGTAATTTCTACATGGTATCAGAGCGCTAGGTATCACAATAGTGGAGAAGAAATTGAGTTTGTGTTGAACAGTATTCAAATTTGTAGGTACTTTATTTGGAATTATAAGCTGATCAAGATTTATTTCAATGGCTTGAGACTCAAATATGCACTCAAGGTTTTTTTGAATTATATTGACATTCGGTACCACCATCTCAGATATTTTGTTTAGATGCGCATTATGTTGTTTTAGTACATTCCCAAGGAGGATCAGGATGCATATATTTTGATGAAGGCATTTGCGAATAGAAAATTTAAATACCATAGAGGAAAGATTGGGGTAGTAAATAATCCCTTTCTTGTCGGGAGGGAGTGTTGAAATTCAACAAAGAAAATGCACACACGCTAGTGTGGGATCACAAGTCACACAGTGATGGATCCTCGGAACACATTAGTGTGCAACCAATTTTTAAATAAATTGGAAAATTAATTGTAATCTTATCTCATAACAACTTGTAATAGTTAACTAAGTGTGATAGACTTAGTTAGCTCAAGAATTTCAAGTTGAGGGTCAAAGGATAGGCATGTAGATTGATTCTATTATTAACAGGGTCCAGTTGCAGTTGTAGCACTAGTGTAGTGTGAGGATCAGTTAACTCACATTAATTGAGTTAAAATTAGTTTAACTAGCATTGTGTGATTGATTTAATTCTTTCTCTTACTTGCATGTGATTGAGCGATCAAAATTTATATCCCGCAAATATTGTATAAGGATTCAGTATCTTGTTTTAGTACATTACATGATCGGATTGAATCCATTGGTGTAATTTCGACAACTAGTATCCATGGATTTCTACATCGCATGCCTTGGATATATTGGAAATCATATTTTACAGAGTTCAAAGATGAGAAAGGTAATAATGTTTCTTTATATCTTATCAAATTCCATATGCATTTACGGAGGCTTCAGGTTGAATGGAATGAATATATTCATGCTTACTTTGGAAGGAAATTCCAGGTCTTGGTATGAAAATTTTTCAGTTTCTAGTATATGTTCTCTAAATCATTTTCATACTGTATTTTTTGAGAAATAGAAAGAAGATTATCCATCTCAGTTGCTGGTTCAAAATTGTTGTGATCATTTTGAAATTTTTATTCAATACCTGGTAGGTTACTACAAAGATGATCAATTTATGTATGATGAGGTTATAGAGGCTATTCATGAAAGACCTTTCAACCATGAAGAAGTTGAAGAAGTTCGCTGCTATGACACTCAAGAATTTTTTTAGCAAGTGGTTATTTCTCCCATCATTGAAAATGACACAAATCTACATTTCAATGACTTAATTTCATAGGAACTTGTTGATGACATTTCACAGCCTCTATACATTTCAGAAGAATGAGAGAACAAGAAACCTAGTTGTAATGAAGAAGCAAAACTTACAGATTATAGTTTGCAGCAATCTAATCATATTTTCAGAAATACAAATGATCATTCTAGTTGCCTTGCACTCCCTTCTTCTCTTGAGTTTTTAATTTTGGAAAATTTTTATGAAAATCATAATTCTACGTTTGATAGCACAGAAACTCGAGAAAGCCATGATCCATCCATTATTTGCAGCAATAATATGCAACAAGTTTTTCCCGTTAAACTTAATGCATAATTTTTTGAAGAGAATATTGTTTTAGACCTGGTGGGTGTATACCTTTTTTTATTCAAGATGTGGCTACCTTAATTGAAAATTCAAGATGTTGATACCTTAATTGAAAATATGCCTCTAGTTTCAGATAATGAGTATTTTATTGAAGAACAATAGGTTGTCCCGAAACATATGGATGTTATTACTGTGGATGAATTGGTTGTTTCAAATGAAAATGGTAATATTGATGAACAAATTACTCCCTTTCCCTTAGAAAGTAGTCCTTTTGCATATCATCAACATGTAAATTTCCATGTTTTTCAAGATCTTCTAGCCAATATATTGCAGTCATCAAGGAAAATGGTTGTTCTTATGTTTTTGGATTATGGTCAATATTTTCAGTGGAAGTTTAGGTTGCCAATATATTTTATGTTTTCTCATGAGAGGTATGAGAAAAATTTAGTTAAGTATCCATTTGCTTGAAAGGTTCCATTAGGAATTTGTTATTATTTTATATTGAAATCATTCCAAAAAATTAGAGTGAGTAGATATGATGAATAAGATCTATGTTTTGAGCATTATTTTCAATTTCAATTTGCAGCATAGATTTCATTTTTTAGTATATAGTTCAGATTTTAGTTTGAAGAATGAATTTGATTCAGTTTGAGGATTGGAATAGATTACCAGTGAGTTTCAGTTGTAGAGGTTTCATGGCAGAGCTTGTTATAGGTTTGGGATCAGCGCAATAGATTAGGCTACTATTTTATGATGTTCTTTGGCACCTCACTGGGAGGATGCCATCCCCATTGGAGCCACTATTAGGGTACTATAATATAGGTAATTTGTTTGTTCAAATATCTGTTTTGGGAATATCTTAGTAAATTTTAGCCTATGAATCACTAGGTGTCATAGCCTAAAGCTTTTGTTGTCCAAGGAGCCATTTAGTTCTTGAAGTCTCATGTCCAAGATAAATTATGGATGTTTGCAAGATGTTTTGCATATAAATTTTGGGTCAAATCATATGGTAGGTGTTTTAATGGTAAAGTGCTCAGAATAATATTTCCAGCGGTATATATGGTGCTTCAAATTGACTTCGGATTAAGTGATAGAGAAAGTTGAAGTCTGCTCGTCCAAACCACAAAACAAAGAAGAACTTTAAAATCTTATGAAAAAGTCAAAATCATGCTTGTAAGTCAAAACGAAGTATTAGAGGTTAATTAAACATGTTTAAGTTAATAATTGCTGCTTTTAATTGTGATTAATCAAATTGTAATAAAATGTTTTTTGATAAATTATGGATGTTTACAAGATGTTTTGCATATAAATTTTGGATCAAATCATATGGTAGGTGTTTTAATGGTGAAGTGCTCAAAATAATATTTCCAGTGGTATATATGGTGCTTCAAATTGACTTCGGATTAAGTGATAGAGAAAGTTGAAGTCTTCTCGTCCAAACCACAAAACAAAGAAGAACTTTAAAACCTTATGAAAAAGTCAAAATCATGCTTGTAAGTCAAAACGAAGTATTAGAGGTTAATTAAACATGTTTAATTTAATAATTGCTGCTTTTAATTGTGATTAATCAAATTTTAATAAAATGTTTTTGATAAATTATGGATGTTTGCAAGATGTTTTGCATATAAATTTTGGGTCAAATCATATGGTAGGTGTTTTAATGGTAAAGTTCTCAGAATAATATTTCCAGCGGTATATATGGTGCTTCAAATTGACTTCGGATTAAGTGATATAGAAAGTTGAAGTCTGCTCCTCCAAACCACAAAACAAAGAAGAACTTTAAAACCTTATGAAAATGTCAAAATCATGCTTGTAAGTCAAAACGAAGTATTAGAGGTTAATTAAACATGTTTAAGTTAATAATTGCTGCTTTTAATTGTGATTAATCAAATTGTAATAAAATGTTTTTTGATATGACACTTTTTGGCACATGTAATAATGTGAGCACACCTCTCAATGGGCTTGATCCACCCCGCTAAGATCAATGACGAGGGATCGTTTGTGCCTCCCCCCTACGAATTCCTTCATAATTTATTTGCAGGGGCGGGGTCTAAAAAGGTGGTACCTACCAGGAAACATGGTAGTACCCTCCCTCCCTTTCCGCTCATCTCACCCCCTCGCTCCAAAAACTACCATCTGCCTTCCCGCCAAGAAACAATACCATTGACTCTCACGTCACTCATCCCATCCACTCACTGAATACCATGTACCTTCCATCATTCACCTCCTCCATGTCACCTCCTGCCTCCATGTAATATATCCATTCCATATCACTCCCGCCAAATCAATAGTGAACATTGGCAGTTAAAGTCTGCACCAAGTTGGAAAAATGGTCAATTAAAACTATGTGTTTTCCTATACAACACAATGATTTAAAACATGGTTTAAAAACAAATTAGAATGAATTTCTGAAAACCGAAAGATTTTTTTTTCTAGAACATAACCATTTTCAAAAACCTCTCTCAATTTTCTAATAGCTATTATGGTCTGGGAGATTCGAATGCATCTTTGAAGGCATATTTTCTAGAAATTTCTTGTTTTAGTCATAGTTTTCAAATGCAGTTTCTGAATAGGTGGAAATGAATTTTAAAAAAATGAAAGATATTTTTTTTGCTAACATACTCATATAAAAAAAAGTTTCTCAGTGTTTACAAAAATATCTTGGATTGAGGTATACAAATGGATCACTAGACCCTATGTTTTAGAATTTTGTGAGGAAAAAGCTCATAGATAGTTAGTGACTTGGATGCCACCTCATCAAATTAGACTTGCTATCAAATTCGAATTGTTGTTGCTTATCACCCGAAATCCTCAAAGATAGTTCCAAGAAGCTACAATAGTTTCAAATATCCTATAATTTTGTTCTATCTTTGTAAAGCAGTTTTTGATATTTTGTAAAATATCTTGAGATTTTCACTCAAGATGTTTTTGATTGTTTTGTATAAATACTTCCAAATTCAAAGTATTATGTGTGGAAACTGTATGAAGAAAGCATAAGTTTGAAGTAAAGTTGTGCTCTGAACTGAAAGTGATCAATTTCCATTAATACAAACAATATTCCAAGATTCCTGTGTCAGGCTTAATTGGTGATGTTCATTCTGCTTGTAACTTTGTAATTGCTCTATTTTCCATATGTATTTTTGTTCTTTATTGCTCAATGAAAAATAAGAATTAGAATTTTTTTAAGTACACTCAATTCTAGCTTTTGAAAAATATTAATGTTTTCCACTAAAGTTTAAATATATATGTTAGTATGAATCCTTTGTCGAAGTGTACGAAAAAGGACCACTTTAGCTACGCATAACTAATAGCCCTAACAACAGAAGTGGCTGCAAATATCTTCAGATCTGCGATTAGTTAGACAAGAAAATAGCTGCAAAACACCAGATCTATGTATGGAAAGACATTAAGCAGTAAAATAAAAGGTTTGCTCCATGCATCCAACAGACAAGACAAGAACGTTTTTGAAAGAATTTTTGTATTAATAGGGCACCTGGGAAGAAAACCAGAAGGAGTATCCAATTCCCCTCAGTGGGATGGGTTCTTAGGAGTCCTCAGCACTTCAGATCTAAGATTTCTCTCTCTAGTTGATGTAGAAAACCCAATGCAAAAAGTAGAGCTCAATGGGAGAAAATGGCAGAAAATGGTGACCGAGTGTATAGATCCAGAGTGATCTAATAGGCAACAAAAGGTGAAGAATGGTAGGAAAAACCCTCCTATTTATAACAAAATATTGGGTCATTCTAGATCTTGGTACATGGGTTAACCAAATCTAGATCCACTTTTTATGGAATATTTTATTATATTTGTTGGAGGGAAAAGGTATTTGACTTGGGTCAAATCCCTTAATTTGTCAAAAATAAATAAATAAATGATTTATTTATCTTTTTAAGGAAGCGGTTAGAAGATAATCAAATAAATAATGATTTATTTAATTATTTGTGGGTGATTTGGTCATATTTAACAAGGAATATCATCTAAATGGGGTTTAAATGATTATTCCTAGAAACAATAAGATAAATAAAGGTTTATCTAATTAATTTCTTTGATTTTGGGTTAAACATGACTGGGAATAATAATTAAATTATGGTTTAATTAATTATTCCATGAGGAAAATCAAACAAGTATGGGTTTGTTTAATATTTCCTTTTGGGGTTTCCTGTTTTAACATAGTGAAAGCAGTTTTACTTAGGGTAAAACTGGTCTTACATGGTGTACTTGGGTCCATCTAATGATAATAGGTTAGATGACCAAAAATGGTGTAACATATTGCCCCCCAGCGTGCGAGTGTTAGGAGCAAATCGTATGACCGAAGTACGTTGTAAGAACACAATCACTAGACAACAAAAGGGGTGTCAGAGAGAGAAATGTGAGGTAGATAGTGTGCTGAAGGACTAGACCCCGAGGAGACGAGACTCGCAGGTGCAACAAGTCTCTTTTTATGAGAGGGTACCTGTGCTGAAGGCGGCGGGGGAGGCATACCTATGCCCGCCGAGACAAAGTACAAAAGAATAGTGTGTCCGGTAAACAAGGGACCGAACCATAAAGTACAACTGGCATAAGCAGGAGCCAGATAAGAATACAATGAAGAGTCTCACATACATGCTGTGCCTGGGATAACAGCCAGGACTAGTACAATAATATCTGAGTACATGAGATAAATACAACCCAAATGCCCCCTGTAAATGGGGAAGGGCTCACAAAATCCGACTGATACATGCAAATCATAGAGGTGCTGCAAGTGGCTAAGGCCAACATCATCAAAATCTGGAGCGGCATCAAAGGCTGCAATGAAGAGGTCATCCGGGCATGTGGGGGGCTACCTGCAGGGCTACCCCCTCATGAGGGCTGAGACATCTCACACACGCCCGGGAATCATCAAGAGCTGCTGCTGGGTCACTGGACTGTCCAGTATACGAATCTCGATCATGCTGAAAGGAGCTGGAGAAGCAGTATACGAATCTCGATCACGCTGAAAGGAGCTGGAGAAACAATCAAGTCAAAGGGAAAGGAGGTATCCCTTTGCCTGATCCAAGGCGCCGAACAAGAGTGGAAGCTGGAACCAGGGTACACCGCCCTCTAGACCTGGCTTCTGGAATGAATGAGCTGATGTCGACAGAAGGAGGTCCGCCATAGGTGAGGCAATGAGAGATACTCAACGAAGGCACGAGAGAAAATAGTAGAGCGACGGACAGACTGACACTAATGATGATGGTAAAGTGGAAAGGACTGAGTAGCGAATGGACGACTTCCCTTGTTAGAGCATAAAGGGCATGAATGACATGGCAGCGACTGACACAATATCGTAAGGGATCGGGGACAGGGGGACTGAAGGTCATAGTATGCGACACAAGAGAGAGACCAAGAAATGAAGGATGGAGGGCTATAATGGGGTACAAAGGGACTCGGGATAGACTCCATGAATGCGATGATGACTCAACTTGGATGCTCTAAACAAGGGCGGCTCTATGGTGCTGCCACACAGTAAGAGGCCCAATGGGGGACCATAAAAACATGAGTACAAGGTGGGAACTCATGACAAAAATCGTCACGAACATGGACAAATAAGGAGGCAAGATGGTGCCCCAAGTACAAGTGTTGTAAGTGATGAAATTCGATTTTAAGGAGAGGTGAAGGGACCCTTCTTGGACAAGATGTGTCCTGATGAAGTATCCTATCACAAACATGAAAAAACAGGTGCTGGCTATCTAAAAGAAAATAAAACATGCACTTCAGAAGGGAAATGCTAAGGGTAATATTTCTTAAGATAGAGTGCATTGCGAGGATTAGGAAGGGGGTGGCCTTCGAAATCTTCTAAGAGGTATGCCCCCTTACCGAGATACTTACTAATGATGTAAGGGCCTAGCCATAATGAGTCAAACTTCCCGTGACCAAGGACATCATGGGCCTGGTCATATACTAGAACTAGGTCGCCTTCGTGAAAAGTGCAAGGTTGGACTTTTCGGTCATACTGAGCTTTGGTGCGCTTTTTGGCTGCTTCCATGGTTTTCAAGGCAACACGGCGGTCTTCAAAAGTGCGCTCGAGCATGATAAGTCGTTGTTCTAGAGGTTGGGTGTCAGGGAGAAGTTCAACGGCTAGATGTAGGGAAGGAATTTCACACTCGATCGGTAAGACTGCCTCCTCTCCAAAAACCAGGTGGAAAGGAGTAAACCCGGTGGCGGTTTTAACAGAAGTTCGATAGGCCCACAAAGCAGGGAAGAGCATGAGATGCCAGTTGGTTTTGTGCTTATTCACCGTTCATTGAAGCATAGTTTTGAGGATTTTGTTGACTGCTTCAACTTGGCCATTACCTTGGGGGTAATAGGAGGAGGAATATTGGTGCTCAAAACCTAACAGTGAGGATAGCTCATGCCATATCTCATCTTCAAAATGTTTGCCATGGTCAGAGACCAGTTGTTTGGGAACCCCGAATCAAGCTATAACATGGTTAAAGAAAAATAGGGCCGCGGTAGCTGCCGTGTTGTTGAACGTTGGCATGGCCTCGGCCCATTTGGTGAAATAGTCAACCGCCACGATGATATACTTATGGTTACCAGCGGATGGCGGGCGACACTCCATAAAGTCGATGGCCCATTTACAGAAGGGGCCGGTTGAGACGACCGGATGGAGGGGAGCCGGTGGAGCTCGCGCCTTAGGGGTGAAATGTTGGCAACTGGGACAGTGTTTGACTGCCTCAATGCAATCACTAAAGAGGGAAGGCCAAAAATACCCAGCGCGCATGACTTTTTGGGCAGTAGCAAGACCGGAGAGGTGGCCACCGCAAGCACCGCTATGGCAGGCATTAAGGACCTGTTCAGCTTCAGCGTGTGTGAGGCAACGACGAAGGACGGTATCAACCCCGCGACGATATAGATCGTCACCGATAAGGAGGTACCGGGGGGCTTGGTGTCGGAGACGTCAGCGAGCCTCACGATCAAGGTGAAGGGAAAACTTTTGGGTTCGCAAGTAAGTAAGAATGTCGCCATACCATGGGTCGTCGGCAGTAATGGCAAATAAGTGTTCATCAGGAAAATCATCATTAACTGGGGTATCTGGCGCTCCGGTAGGTAATTCAGAAATGAGCTCAGCAAGGGCTAAGCCTTTCTTACTCTTTGGTGTGACGAATTCGAGGTAGAATTCTTGAAGAATAACGACCCAACGGGCATATTTCCCAGTGAGGATACGACGACTCAACAGGAAAGCCAAGGGGTTGGAATTAGTCACAACCTTGGTGGAGCGCATAAGGATATAATGACGAAGTTTTTGGACTGAGAACACTACAGCCAGTGCTAATTTTTCTTCAAGTGAGTAGGAAGCAGGGGGTCCTACAAGGTTCTTACTTACGTAGTAGATCACATGCTCAATACCACTGTCATCTTCCTGGATAAGGACTCCAGCGACCGAATGGGTGGAAGCGGAGATATACAGGATGAAGTCCCGATCAAAGTCAGGAGGGCGGATCAAGGGAGCGGATGTGAGAGCCTGCTTGAGGGCATCGAAAGACTCGTGAGCATGGGAATCCCAAACAAAAGGGATAGAAGATCGGAGGAGTCTAAGGAACCCATGTGCAGTGGTGGCGTAGTCAGGGACAAACCGTCGAAGAAAATTAGCTTTGCCTTGGAGACTTTGGAGCTGGCGGAGGGTACGTGGAATGGGAAGTTCAAGAATGGCTTGAACTTTCAAAGGGTCAAGAGTGATACCATCCTTAGACACAATGAAGCCTAAGAGACGGCCGGCAGGAACGCAAAAGACGCATTTCAACGGGTTAAGGCGGATATTATACTTGCGACATCGGAGGAAAATGGTACGCAGATCGTGGAGGTGCTGCGCCCGATGCTTAGAACGTGCAGTGAGGTCGTCTAAATAAGCAAGGATAATGTGAGCTAAGTCATGGAAACAATAAGACATGGCCCGTTGAAAAGTGGCGCCGTCGTTTTTGAGGCCGAAAGGCATGACCCGGTAAGCAAAAGTTCCCCACGGACTAATGAACGCAGTTTTGAGTTGATCGGCAGGACGGATAGCAATTTGGTTGTATCCGGAGAAACCATCCATAAAGGATAGAACCTCATGCCCCGCACACTCGTCAATGATTTGGTCAATGAATGGTGTGGGGAAGTTGTCTTTGGGACAAGCTTGGTTCAAGTCGCGAAAGTCCGTGCAGACACGGATGGTGCCTTGTTTCTTGAGAACGGGAACTGGGTTGGACACCCAAGTGGTGTATTCAATGGGGTAAATAAAACCAGCCTGCTTGAGCTTATCGATTTTGGCTTTGATAGCGTCACGTCTGGAAGGATGAATGGGTCTCAACTTTTGACGGACTGGTTTGGCATCAGGCCATGTGTCGATATGGTGTTCGACAATGGCGGGATCGAGTCCGGGCATTTCAGAATAGGACCAGGCGAAAATATCACAGAATTCTTTGAAAAGCTTGGTGTAAGCTTCGATTTCTTCCGAGGTGCAGTGGGCGCCTAAGGTGATATATTCTTCGATACCTGGTGTGACTGAAATGTCAATTTTGATGGTAGGAGAGATATTGGCCATGTTTCCTTCTTCGAAAGCATCAGGTGCAGGGATGGGGTGTTTGAACCAATCGACAGCATTAGGGATGAAGTCTTTGGTTTCCACAGCAAATTGGTCATGGGACTGCTGCGGGAGGAAGTATGCGCGATGGTGCATATCGTCCCATGGAAAGTCCGGGTTAGTCATGGCTTCCATAATGTCTTCATCGGACTGGAAGATGGGAAGACTGGAGGAAGAAAGGTCACCCGAGGGGGTAGTGGTGTGGGACGGGTCATCAAGAGGAGAAGGGCTCAGATGCGCGATATCAACAGATCCAAGGTCGGCTGAGGGGCCGAGAGGAGCGGCAGGTTGAAGGGCAGGTGAACTATCTCGCAAGGATGATGACAGGTACAAAATGGTGGTTGACGGCTCTGTTGGCTCGATGGCGGGAGGAGGAATATTAATGGGAGTAGGAAGGTCCTCTGGTCCTATCGAAATGGCCTTGAATTGGCGGTACATGTCCAAGGAGGAACGATACTCGTCAAGGCGGGGACAGAGGTGGGTGTAATGACCGTGGAAATCGCACAAGGCACAAGGGTGGTTTGTGCGCAAGTTTTTGAGTTTAGGGATAGAGTCTGGGATAGTGACGTAGACTTCTGGGATGTCAGAGTCGGGAAACTTCTCGTTGACCAGAATCTTGAGGTGCGGCAATTCAGGACACATGTGGGTGGCGTGACTGACGATATCACACAAAGCGCATTGGATGGCGGGCTTTGGTGGTCGCAGAGGGGTAGGGGTTGTCGGGGCGGCCTGGTCCTGATGGGTTGCCCCCTTACGAGCTTTGCCTTTCTTTCCGGGAGCTGGCACCACAGGGGTAGGGTCCTGTGGAGGTGCTGGGGGCCCGGAGGAGGTGAGGGGGACCGGTTGAACTGGTGTCAAAGCAAGGTAAGGTTTGGGGTGACCGGGAGGGGTAGCGGCTGGAGGTTCAATGTACCAGACAGGTATGCTGAGGGTCAGGTTAGGGAGAGAGAGGGTGGCCAAGAAGGGGACAGAAAATACTCCGGGAGGAGGAGCCAGGAAAGGTATCTGCCCAGCAGGGTAATGACCAGGAGGGACGGCTCCGAGGTGGTTAAGGCCAGGAGGAACCGTTCCGGGAGGATAAAGGGGTTCAGGAATACTAGCTGTAGGGGGAGGGCCAGAAGGAGGAGGTCCGGCTGGCTGAGAGGAATGGCTAGGAGCGGGGTGCGGAGGGCCAGGTGGAGGTTGCTGACTAGCCGAGGCAGGCTGCTTAAGGGCAGCCTGAGACGATTGCATCATGCAAATATCCGATGAGCTGGGATCGGTGGCAGGAGGGGGGGGGAAGGTTAGGGAAAGTTCCAAGCAGGGAGGAATCTTTGTAAACGCCGGGGGAGACACTGGTCAAGGAATCAACGGTTTGCTTGTTGGCTACAGAAGAGATGGTCGTCTCGGGGGAGGTTTGAGATTTTGGCTCATGGTATGTCAACTGGTCAATGGTGACTATCTTTCCATTATGGGGAAAAGACATCTTGCGAAAGACCGCGGATGGGACAGCAGACATAGCATAGGTGTAGCTTCGCCCCAATAGAATGTTGTAATCTAATGGGGCATCGATGACTTCGACGTCAACGCAAACAGTCTTACCGGCGAGGGTGATAGGGCAATTACGAAACAGGCCAATGGGCTGGGAGGCATGACCATCCCACACTCGAAGGGTGATCGTGGAAGGGGCCAGCTCAGGAGATCCAAGTTGCTTCCAAACCGAAGCGGACATCACGCATGTGGATGCCCCCTCATCAATTATACACCGGGACACGTTGGCGTTCCGGATTTTGACTGGGATTTGGAAGGCGACGGAAGGAGGAAGGGGGGGATGGTCTGATTGAGTGGCGTTGAAAACAATCATTCGGTCATCAGCAGGATCTACAGCGCCCACGGCAGATAATAGAGCCTTCTTTTGGGAAGGGCACAACTGGAGGAGTTCTAGTGTGGAAATGGCAGCAGGAGATTGCGCCAAATCATCTACTATGCTATACGAATGAGCATCTCGAACAGAAGCAGCATTTCGACGTAATGGGCCCTTAGGAATCTTGGTATG